>OOFC01018922.1:38493-57402 GCA_900323345.1 Pseudochromis fuscus
TTTGCGGCTGAAGTGTTTGACCGATCACCCACCGACAAGGAGCTGGTGTCCCAGGCCAAAGCACTGTGCAGGGATTACATCCACTCCAGGCTGAACCGCGCCGGGATCGGCTGGTCTAAGCCCGAGCATGGACTGGCTGCATCAGGTGGAACACTGGGAGATATATCGTCGGTGCTCCTTTGGCTGGGTGAGTTAATTATGATCCAAAACACAGCTTTATCCCCATAAAATGTTTTTGAATGACATTCACAACATCCAAAGGCAAGTGATAACCTATACTATCTATATGTAATATCCATACAGAGGTGCTTTGTCAATAGCTATCTATATTTTGGGATTTTATCATTTACAGTTGCAAACACTGAGTATTTATAACACAGATAGCAGTGTTTTTATTATTATTATTGTAAGCAAGTCAAACTGGAGGAAAAATATGAATAAACAAATTATTTTAATGACTATTCAATCTTGTCCCTGGTGGAAAAGACAATAATCTTTTAGATCCTACTTTACAGAAACGACCATTATATTTAAATGAGCAAAAATGATCTCATGACTCCAAACTAAGCAATCAGGTTTTTACCAGGTCTAATAATCACTGTGTGGTGTTAATGTGAGCTGTTTTGGATTGTAAAAATACTGGTTGTGGAAAAGCTGATGTGCCATGTGTCACCTTTAGTTTTCAGTGGAAGACCTGTGAGTGTTTCCTGGAAATCCCCACAAACATAATGGTCACAGGTTTAGTTTGCAGAGTGTTTCCCTCCTCTGGATGCTTGCCCAGTGTTAAAACTGATATACCACAGATTGTTCCTCCAGTCGTCAGGTTTCACTTTACCATTTGTGGTTCTCAACCTACCTCCAGGTTTGGTAGTTGTGCAACTTACTGGAAGCTCACAACTAACAAAACTTTGAGGTTGACGAGCTCAAGCCTATAAAATGTTGAAAAAACAAAAACATGTCCCAACAGGAGAAAATCTGTTTATTTTGGTGCTTTGATCCATTTAAAGTGTATTGGATATGAAATTGAAAAAGTAACCATACCTGATGCATTAGAAAAATAAAAGTAAAACAATACATCAGCAGATGTTTAGAAATTCAGCTGTTTGCCTTGCTCTTGAGATTTAGATGAGGGGATGGAGATCAGTCATGAATACACTGTAAATGTGTAGCTGGATCCAAAAGATCCACAAAGACTGGAACAAGTCGGCACTGCTCTGGTCAAAGGAAACAAAATCCACCATGATCCACATTTCAATGCTCACTTATTGACACATTATATCCTGTTAGTTTAATCTGAACAAAAACCCTGATGTGTAAACATACAGTTTGTGCTGGACTTTTTCTGAGACAGGACCAGTTGCCAGGCAACCGGCAGAGGCACCAGGAAGTTATTAGTTTCTGTGGACAGTGTTGCTCTTTCCCCTCTGTCTCTGCTCATTATATCAAACTAAGCTAACTGGCTCCAGCTACATATTTAAGTGACAGGCCCAAGAGTGCAATCAATCTTCTGATGCAACTCTCAAATAAAATACCATCACCTATAGAGTTTAATTAATACGTTTACAGCCACTTACAAAAAATCCAAAAGTTCACTAGTTATCAACTAGATCAGTGTTTCCCAACCCTGGTCCTCGGGGACCACTATCCTGCCTGTTTTAGATGTTTCCCTCTTCCAACACCTGATTCAAATGACCAGCTCATCATCAACCTCTGCAGAAGCCTGATAATGATCCTGGTCACTTGAATCAGGTGTGTAGGAAGAGGGAAGCATCTAAAACATGCAGGATAGTGGTCCCCGAGGACCAGGGTTGGGAAACACTGAACTAGAATAAGTAGAACATACTTTGAAATGTATGTTTAACAATGGCCACTGTTACTTCAAGTAACAATTGTGAGGTAAGTGCTTTGAGATGATTGCACATGTTGACTGTATTTTAAAGAGCAGTGTTCACTTAAAGTATGCTAACGATAGCTAATAGTAGCCACCTGTTTAGCATTCATAGATGTGACCAATCACAACAGACCAAATACAACTGTAACCCCTGAAAGTATCAAATGGAGTCCATAATTTATTGATTAGAAATTCATTTTTAAACCTCCCCCAAAGCATAATAGGCTGAACACTGTTGCCCTCTTATGGTGAAGTTGCAAACAGCATTTGTTACAACATTCACCCATTAAAAGAGAGAGAGGATTTTTGGGGATTGCTTTTTCCAGGCAGGATCCCATCCTGTGATCCTAGCCAACATTTATTTTATTCCTCGGGTGATACTGTAACTCAGGGGTGTCCAATCCTGGTCCTCGAGGGCCGCTATCCTGCATGTTTTAGATGTGTCCCTCTTCCAACACACCTGATTCAAATGACCAGGATCGTGATCAGGCTTCTGCAGAGCTTGATGATGAGCTGATCATTTGAATTGGAAGAGGGACACATCTAAAACATGCAGGATAGCGGCCCTCGAGGACCAGGATTGGACATCCTTGCTGTAACTCTTCAAAGAAAACTCACTGAGATCTGTAGTTTGTTCATAATGTTGTTAACAGATGGGTGGATGACAAACAAACAAGGAGGAGGTCTTTTTTTTTTTTATTTTGTTTTTTTTGGGGAAGGGTATTTTCGACAGTTATATAAATATCTATAGATAGACAGATGGGAAACATGGGGTGAGACAGAGGGATAGAGTATGTAACAAATGAGGATACTACCATCATGTCACCATAACCCTTCGACCTGGAGGTCAGAGGCGTTACAAACAGTCAGTAAATGTGAAGTTTTGTTTCTTTTGATCAGGTGATGAGCTGGAGTACCTTCGTCCAAACGTGTACCGTAACGTAGCACGACAGCTCAACATCACAGTGGCGTCGGAGAGCGTGGTGTCCGACGCCTTCCTCGCTGTGGCCGCCGACATTTTCTCCACAGGTACGTCACAGACTGGAGCGTTCAGGCCTGAATCATGAGAACCATTAGAGCTTTGTTATGAGGTTTGTCCCTTTGAGGAAGTTCCTTTAGTTATCATTGGAAAGGAGGAACTTCAGAGCTTGTTTCAAAGACAATAAAGATATTGAAAGTTTGGAGAACTTGTGTTACTTCCCCTGTCAATGCTCTCGTGTTGTATTACCATCTCTGGCTCACTTTTTCATGTAAACACCACTTTGAGCAGGGATTATCCATTAGTTGCTGCTGCCATTATCTCCTGGCAGGACAGGAACTGAGGGGAAAACATTCAGCCCATATTAACATGTTGCTGGAGTGGGTGATTGTTACAGACAGTTTGGACCCCACCCAAGGAGTTCAGTCATGAGTCTCAGCCAGATTTTTCCTCAGGGAATGTGACAAAGCTGCGAAGCTAATCAAGAGTCAAGCACAAACTAGAGAAAATCAGGTTGGTCTGGTCCTCACTGACGTATAGACAACATTTGAAAACCTCGGGAAATTATAGATAATCACCTTGTTTCAGACATGCTGTCATGGCTGTGACACCTGAGGCTGGAGCTACTTGTTGGAAAAGAGTTAGAGTTCAGTTTCATCCCTGAGTGAACAGAGTGTAAATATAGACAAACACTAAAGCTGACAGTCTAGACGAGTCACTGTGTAAAGAGGAAGTCCTGAGCAGCAGTAGATTACGACCACAAACTTGTGCATGAACTCAAATGTCACAAATGTCATGAGGCTTTCTGCACCGCAGAGATAAACAGCAGCTACAACATCTGGGATCCGAGCTGCGGTGCAAGTGTGACATGACCTCTTTGAAAGCTTTATCATTTAAAACTGATCAGCATTTTTTTTTTATTAGCTTCTGTTCATCATTCAGGAAGTGTCTGTAATGGGAAAGTTGAGTTTCTCTCTCTTCTCGTCACAGTGTTTCAGTGTCTTTCAGCTGATTGGTTTAGGTCTACAGTCCACAACTTACTGTTTTGGTGACGTGTCATCACTCTCATTCAGGAAACTGAGTAAAGCTCAGATAAACCTCCTGGAAATGTTCTGATCAGCACCAAATGATCAGGTTTATCACATCAGCTTGTAAGGTGACACTGTCTACATGTGTTCTGTGTACAGTTACTGCTACCATGTTACAATACACAAAGTTACAGCTCGTTACCTTTGGTCACAGTACACAGTACACAGTACGATACTAAACCACTGATGTCCCCCTGTCACTCATGTGGTCTCTGAAGGGACCTGAAGGCAGGAAATAGTGTCCACCACAGAAGCACCACAGCAGCAGTAGACCCTCATGTTCCCATCTGAGGGAGCATCATCATCTTCCAGATACTATTTATGAAAGGTTTATAAACTTTAATGAGTGTATTTATTAATGGTTAATCAATATGTCAATCAATAAGACACAACACTTTGCTTTTGTTTTTAACTCTTTAATTCAGTTCTACCTGACTGGATATCTTCTAGATAACAGTGGTGTCACCCTAAATCAGTTCATGAACTGTTTTTTTAATATGTAGCATGTTTATTATGGTTTTAACTTATTCATAGATTAAACCTGCAGGCAGAAAGTTTTGTCTTGTCGCTCTCTCCTGGTAGACTCTAGTGCACTGACGTCACCACAGAAACCAGGTTTAAAACTCAGGTATACTGTCAAATACATGATTTCAATTCCACACTTCAGCTTTAAGATGAGTTAAAAAAGTACAAGTGTGTAGTAAACCTGAAATCATTATAGTCAGAGGTGATATTTCATCTCTCATGTTGATGTTTGAAAACAGCCTTCTGCGCCAGTGTTCCCTGTAACTTACCTGTGTTTGTATTATATTGTAGTAATATATTTATAAATGTCGGTAAACCAATAATAAGTCATTAGGATTTTACAGTTTTTATGTCCTTAGTTTGGTCAAATGTTTAGTGCACCTGTCACATAACTGCACCATCAGTGTACTGCATGTCCTACTCATCACTGTCACCCATGTTTCTTTCATGTGGTTGACAATCTTTCTGTAATGTCCAGATGTCCTGCAGGGCTTTTCCAAAACAGGATTTTTAATTTTTTTCACAATCTGCTAATCCAGGAAGTCTATTCTTAAAAAAGATTTAAAAAAAGGCCCGTCATAAAGCACCGTGTAGCATTTCTATGGCAGCAAGAATGAATGAACACAATTGAAGGAAGCTGGATTTTTTTCTAGTTAACATCCACACTGTGATTTCCCTCATGACTCACTATAAACTATGAGTTTTGGGAAAAAAAGATTTGTTCAGAAATTATTTACAGAATATGAAATTTTACACTTAGTTTGATGCAGTGTGTCTGACTGAAGGTTTCATTATTTACATTGTGTAACCTCATTCAGGATCTTATTTTGGTTCTAGCAAGAAGATTTAGCTCCTTCATACTTCCCTCTTTTCTTACTTTTTTACACTACATGCTCACATACTTTGATGGACACATTTTTTTATTCTTTAGTTGCTTTTTCTTTCTTTTTGGAGCAGAAGTAATAATATGTACATCACTTCCTCCTACCACCCTCCACCTTACGTCTGTTTATGAATGAGTCAGATGACAGATACGGCAGAGGGATGGAGCTGAGGCTCAGTTTGTATGTGCTGGACATATAAACACCACAAAAATAGTCCAAAGCTTTGACTGTAAATAGTGTGGCAGCAGAAAGATCAACTCAACAAACTAAGCTGGAAAAAGTGACCTGCTCTTTCATCTAGCGAGGCGTGCTGCCTTCCTGCTGTCCTGAGACTGGTGTTTGTCTCTGTGGGACAGACAGGCCGAATGTCTGCTGCTGCTGCTGATGATGCTGCTGAGGTGTTATCGTTGGTCATAAATACTTAAAAGAGACAGTTGCTGCATTGAAATCTACTCCAAAAATTTAAATATGAACAGGATCATTCAGCTTTTCTGTGATTAAAACTCTCAAATCATCAAATAATTATTGATTCTGGTTGTAAAATGTAACCTAGGATATGTGGATATAGACTTAAGCTGTGTTTGTCATTCAGACTGTGCATCATACAGTCCACATCAGAAGAGACTTTGTTGCAGTGGCTTAAAATAGTGTAAAAAAAATCATAAAAATAAAAAAAATCCAAATTACATAAATAAAATGGAAATGAAAAAATTAATCAAAACAATATCTAAAAATACAAAAGCACATCCACATGAATATATTGCACAGCAGCAGTTGTACAGCAGTTGTACAGCTGTATGATCTTGGGGATGCAGTTTATTTTATTAAAAGAGCTTTAACCCCTGTGTGTCTCCCACCAGGTGTGACATGGGGAAAGGTGGTTTCCTTGTATGCTGTGGCCGGGGCCTTGGCGGTGGACTGCGTGCGCCACGGTCATCCAGCTATGGTCCATACCATTGTGGACTGCATGGGGGAGTTTGTCCGCAAGAGTCTGACCTCCTGGTTAAAAAGAAGAGGAGGCTGGGTAAGGAAAACGTAGATATACCTACTCATGTGGCTGCTTCAGTGTGTGTGAAGTGTGTGTGAATATTGGTGATTAAGCAGCCTCTGGTTACACGGCCAGGGAATTAGAGAGTTAGAGCTGTTGAAGCACTTGTATATACATGTGCAATAAAACAAGTTTGTTATTCTGGAGACAAGATTTGTCAGTCATCTTCTATACCTGCTTTCTCCACATTTGGGTCACAGGGGTCTGCTGGAGCTTACCCCAGCTGTCATCAGGCAAGAAGCAGGGTACACCCTGGACAGGTTGCCAGCCTGTCACAGGGCTAACACAAAGACAAACAACCATTCCCACTTGCACCTATGGTCAATTTAGACTAATCAATTCACCAACTGTTGGAGGAAGCCAGAGTACCTGGAGAAAACCCACACATGCACAGGGAGAACTTGCAAACTCCACACAGAAACAGCTGAGATTTGAACCCCAAACCTTCTTGCTGTGAGGTGCAAGTGCTATCCACTGCACCACCGTGCCACCCCCAAGATTTGTGGACATGCTAAAAGAAATGTGTGAAACTCTGCGCTCAGAGTTCCCACACTGATGTCATACATGTACAAACACAAACACTTTCCTTGAGGCTGTAAAATTGGGGTCAAATCACACACTTGTGTTAACACGTTCACTTCAGATTCACACTTTGAGTACTGAGTTTGGGTATTGATTGTTTGTATTGCTCATGCTGTCTGTTGACATGATTTGTGAACACATTTTATTTTATTTTCATTCGAGGGCCAAGCAGCAACACTGTGGGAATCCTGTTGTATTTGTTCTGATGTTTATTCTTATTCCTCTTTCTCTGCTGCAGCTTCTGAATCAATGGATCTGGCTTGTTTTGTACAGTGTTTCTTAATGACATGAGTCATGTGTAAATTTGGACCCACCACTGTCAAAATGACATTAGATCTTTAGAATAACACACCTCTCAAAAGGTTGCTGCTTTTCTCTTTATGTTTTTTCTGCATATTCAAACTTAGCTGTCTTATTGTTTTAGCCTCTGAATGGTTTCCTCTATAGACTGTATATAAAGGATGGACATAGTCACTGTGATGCCACCTGTTGGTTTGTGGAGTTACATTTTGAAATCTGGAGTTTGGGATTTGAATGTTGCCATGTTGGGTTTTGTTTGGAGCCAGAAGTAGTGACCGTATTTGAATATGAAGGGAGGAGTGAGGAGGCGGGTCTGACCCACTCAAGGACACTGCCCAATGGTCAGTGGTGAAAGAGCCTCTAAACCAGTGGTCCCCAACCACCAGGCCAGGGACCGGTACCGGTCTGTGAGGCATCTGTTACCGGGCGTAGAGAAAGAATGAATAATTTATATAACTTACGTTGTATTGTTTATTAGAGTCTGCAAGACATTTTATTTTGAAAATCGACCGGATTCTCTCTGACTTAATCTGTCTTTCTTGACACGTTAATACGCTTGTCTTGGTCACGTGATCAGAGACATTGCCCAAAAAACTAGTCTGCAAACTAGCTACAATGAGTCAAAAACAAACGTCTTTAGAGAGCTTCTTTGCAAAGGGGACACATTGGTTTTATATGCCTCTTGTGTTATTTTATTTTTGCTGTATTTAACTGCCACAACTTGAAGGCCGGTCTGTGAAAATAATGCCAACATTAAATCGGTCCGTGGTGCAACAAAGGTTGGGGACCCGTGCTCTAAACCACCTGTAAATCATTAGAGACCAGACCTGTGAGTTGTATCTCTTCATCCTTTATGATCTCTGACACCTTCATCGCTCTGGTGTTTCGCAAAGTGAGGGGAAAAAAATCACAATTACACTGTGTAATCTGCTGCTGGCCTGTGTGTGCTCACAGCTCCTCCATCTTTACAGCTTTTTACCCAACTGTGGAGGAGGGAGATGACCTGGTGAACAGAGTCATCTTCTTTGTGCACACTAACAATGCTTGACCTTTTCTCAGAGCTCATCTCACTTGTCTTTTCTGTGTTTGCAGCTGCTTTTAACTAACTAGCCCCAAAGGTTGTTTAAAATAATGAAAAGGTGAATTAGCTTCGTACCTCTAGAAGAGTAGAGTTGCTCACTTTGAGTCAAATAGCAGGTTATCTAACATTTCATGAAATCCTCTCATGGATCCCATCAGTGTTTGCTCGCAGTTCGTATTATTTTGGGGGTTATTTTATGGAAAGTATAGGAACTTATGAGGAGCTAATCACATGATTACAACATTACAACAACATGCTGCATGGATGAGAAGTCGGCTGGAAACTGGATTAAAATAAGAGTGAAGGGAAAAGTGTATTAAAGTAAAAACTTCATTTCTAATATTTTTTATTGTATGTCGGTGTATCTGTGTACATTTTGTTAAAATACTCGGTTCTATTTTTAGTTTTTATTTACACCCGTGAAATTAGTTTACATTTCTGTTAAATTCTTATTTCTATATTTGCATATTCTATATTTCTATATTTCTATATTTAAATCCGTTTTGCACTTTTTGTACTTTCTCCTGTTTCTGCTGCAGATATTTCCCCAGCATGTGATAAACAAAGTGATATCGTATCGTATCATATCGTATCGTATTGTATCGTATCTTATGTGTTGAATTTTAGGTAGATCTGAGTATTTCTCCTCAGATATCTGTCATCTGGAGGTTAAGAAACAAACTTTTGTGTGAAGGTTGATGAATCTAAAGTTGTGTGTGATAACATCTCTGCCACACAGTCTATGCTGACACCAGAGGCAGAAGTTGCTAGTGGGGGGGACCAATAGAGCTCATTATTTTCAATTATCACCAACCTTTTCTGGCTTGTTACTGCTGAAACATCCTGCCTTGAAATTTGAGGCCTCAGGATATGATGTTAATAGATCTCCCTTGTTTGATCATGCTGTAACTGAAGGGAAGATCCAGAATGTACCAGCATTTTTTTCTAGCGTACTGAAATCAACAGCTACAGAATCCTGCTAATGGGAAAAGGCTGTTTGATGAAGTCCTGCAGAAACAGTGAAGTGAAGCTCGGGCACAGAGGCAGAGCGAGGTCTGACTGCACGGCTCTGTCTACGTCCTGCTCTGCTGGAAACAACATAACAAGTGAACAAACGAACACCCGTGCGGTTGGAAACATGGCATCACAGCCCGGGTTGTTTTGAAGATAAGTGGAGTGTGACAAAATGAAGAGCAGCGCATTGTATAACTGACCTCATAAGCACAAATGAGCGGCCTGTTTTTCACTGCTGAGGTCCAAACCCAGACATCTCTGCAGCGAGAGATGATGTCAACATGCAAAACACTGAGGGGCTGAGGAAGGAGCAGTGTTCAGTGTCAAGCTTGACACTAAGCTGTGATATCTGTGGTATTTCATTGTCTATGAAAAGTAGTTATATAAGTGGACTAGTAAGTACTGTAAGCATGGCTCAGAAGTCAGTGTGGGCTTTGGCTTTGAAATAACATTCTTGTGGGCTAGTTGCACATCTTGTCTCTGCAGATTCTCAAAATAGACAAATGAAAAACACGTGTTGGACTTATATGGTCTTGTTGTCAGTGTGAAGCAGATACCTTTAGCCTCTTTGCTTTTACTTTTTGTTGTTTTATTTGAGTTTGTTACAACTCTGTGTCCCCTCACAGGCGGATGTAACCAAATGTGTGGTGAACACGGATCCCAGCTTCCGCTCCCACTGGCTGGTGTCTGCCGCCATCACCTTCGGACACTACCTGAAAGCCGTGGTGTTGTACCTCCTCAGGGAGAAGTGAAAGACTAAAGTGACACACTGGATTGTGAGGAGTACTGTGTATCACCACCACTACCACCACCACTAAAACCCATCTGGATTATGTTTACACTCATTTGCACTGAGCCTTCGTCCATTTCACAGACAATGAACTCTTCTCACTTCTTCGGCCTCCACTCATCTATTTATTGTTGATGGATATATTAAGGCACACGTTTGTTGTGAATGTATTAAAATCACCCTCTGTGTTTAGTTCATTTTTCCACAAAAAGCACAAGCATCACTGTTGCTTTGTACTTGGCTGCCCTCTTGTGGTGACTATTAGTAACTACTGTACATTGAAGTCAGTTGAGAGGAAAAAAAAAAAATACTACACATTTTCCTTTGACACTGTACAAAAATAATTAGTTAGGGAGGGTTTGGGAACAGGGGAGGGGTATGTTTTTTCTGAATATTTTAGGACAGCAGTTATAAAAGTGAGCTTGGTAATGTAGGAAAACAATTCTCTGTCTGTTTCAGGTCTTTATTTTCCCCCAGCATCAGTTTTTGACTTCCCCTCTTTATTCCCACAGTGACATGATTCCTGATCACACTGCGAAGGAAAGAAAAAGGCTTGTACCCACTCAGTCTTCTAATGTTATGATCAGATAGCAGGGGAAGCATTTTCTATAGGGGGAAGAAATTATAGTGCCACTCCCCCTCCCTCAACCAATACTTTATGTACAGTCCCCTAATGAGTCATTGAATGCAACTTGTATTGTCCATCTTTCTTGTCCCCTCTACTGTGAGGCTCTGTGTTGTGTGGCTATACTGTAGTTGTGCAAGACGTTGATGTTTTCTCTGAGTTCGAGCACTTTGATAACATTTCACTTTGTGAGTAGAATTTATTCCATGAATAATTTCAATTTTATATGGCATATAGCATAATATAGTGAGTCGTCTGCAACTGTAAATATTAACATTAATAAATGGTTCTTATAACAATCTGTCAAGTCTGCAGTTGTTATTGTCACCACGTGGTTATGCTTTGCAGCTGAGATGATCACACCTTGTCAATCCTGAATAAATGGAAGGAAATATTAGACAATAGTATCACATGGCCCATTTTAGGGGAAATGAAAACCTGAATTTACATTTATTTTTCAACATTTATTATAAATATATATGCCACCTTTAGTGCTTCATGAACTGTTCCAGATTTGAAATAATGTCTTGGGATAATTAAAGTGAAGATAGTATTCAATACCTTTAAGAAGAGTCATATGAAGTATTTTGTATATGAATTCTACCTTGAATCTTAACATTTAATACTATTTTTGCCATCATTTCATTTTTATTGCATATATCAGATTATCATAACAATTTAATACTCACAGATGTGTGTAGTATGTGCCATCTTTGTGCAAACAGTTGTATTTTTTAGACTTTAAAGTATAAGAGACACTGATAGTTTTTTGTTACCACCTAG
The DNA here is from genome assembly GCA_900323345.1 of Pseudochromis fuscus. Taxonomy (NCBI): domain Eukaryota; kingdom Metazoa; phylum Chordata; class Actinopteri; family Pseudochromidae; genus Pseudochromis; species Pseudochromis fuscus. The sequence continues at coordinate 50,084 of OOFC01018922.1, forward strand.
TGATTGAACCAGAATCACTGGACACAAACCAGAAAATATCAGAATCATCTTTATTGGCCTCGTGTGTGTGTGTAACATACAGGGAATGTGACTCTGGTTTTACATTGTTCTCTAATAATATAGACACATGATACTTTGCACTAGCATTTTTGCATTTTAAGTAGTTTTTTGTATGTCTTATGTTATATGTGATGTATATGTTGTGTGTCTTTTGTTACATTACATGTCGCACAGAGGGGTGAGGAGAAACACTATTTCACACCCCTGTATGCTTTTAACATACAGAAGTAATGACAATAAAAAGCTTCAATCTTGCATTGAATCTTGATATCTACATGAGCGAGGTGGATGACACTGAAAAATAAATACAGCATTAACAACAAATACAGGATTATTAACACTATATACATAAGGAAGTGGACAAAAGTGCAGGGGAAACGGAGAATGACACAGGTTATAAGCTAAATCAGATCAGAGCAGTGATCGCCCATGGTCAGAAACTGTTTTTGTGTCTGGATGTTTTGGTGTGCAGAGCGCTGTAACGTCACCAGAGAGGAGGAGGTGTAAGAGTTTGTAAGGACCCTCTTCCAAACTTTGGACATGTATAGATCCTGGATGGATGACCAGTCAATCCCCAAGCATCTGTTCTGCAGCTCCAGTGATCTGTTGAAGATCAGTATGAAGATGGGGAAAAGGTGGTGAGTGTAGGAAGGTGTCACTCCATCTGGTGAGGGGTTCATGGGGAGGAGTGAGAAGATGGCAGGAGGTCCAGTTACTTGTTTGGTGTGATCTGGACGGGGGAAGGGTGTGAAGGTGGGCTTTTCAATCTAATCTGCATTTAAACGCATTCAGGTCATCAGAAAGTTGATGGTTGTGTGTGTGTGTCTGTGTGTGTGGGAGGGGGTGACCTCCTGTAGTTGGTGATTCACATTGAAACAGGACAGTTGGCTGAAAACCTGTTTTTCAGCTTTTCACGGTACCACCTCTTTGCTGCTCTAATCTCTTTTGTCAGTATATTCCTGGCCTGGTCAAACAGGATCTGGTCCCCACTCCTGTAGGGTTCTTCCTTGGCCTGACGAAGCTGCCTGAATTTTGCTATGAACCTGGGTTTGTCATTATTGAAGACCCTACTGAAGGTAAGGTTTTGGGTGGACACTTATGTCCTCACAAAAACTGAACTGGACCAATGAGCTGGTCCAGATCTGTGGCTGCAGTCACAAAGAAACTCTGTGCGGCCAAAACAGGCCTATAACCCCTGCTTTGTCTCCTGCTTACATCTCTTCACAGTTTAGTTTGACCACAGGTTTAGCAGATTTTAGCCTCTGCCTGTATGTTGGGAGAAGGTGAACCAGACTTTGAGCATACAATCTTATTGTGACTTGGGTAGCAGAGAAAGAGGGGTATTATTTATTATGATGTAGCAGGGGTCTTTGTCTCTGCAAGCACAGTGCTACCAAGGACAAAATTTGCTCTATATTTTAGTAAATTCACAATAGAGATGGTGGGTGAAGTAGTATATAAACTATTAAATTAAGTAGGACATCAGAGTTTTTGGCCAGAGAGACATTTTCCACCTCAATTTGTAACTTCTGACTTAAAGTATGCAATTACCAGCTGGGCTCTTCTGTATTCTATCATCAAGCCCAAACCCTTCGACTGAGGGTTTTTTTTTTTTTCCTGTTTGGATTTTCTTTTGCAGAAGAAATAAGATGATATTTGCTCCCCTTTCTTCATCCATTACTTACTCACATGACAAGAACATCTGCCTATAGATGTAATTTGATCTAACTTGTTGCACCATTCAGTCAGCTGCAAGGATTCTACAACATTTTCTGCAGCCCATCTTTGTAAACGTCTTTTTTGGAGGGTTTTCTCAAATTCTGGGAGAATTATTTAGATGTTTTTTGACTCTCGTGCATGGAAGAAGGCTTTTTTACGTGTTTATTTAATGAGAACACAGTATTTGTATTTGCTGCTTCGCGGTCAGGTAAGGATACAGCGAGGATATTAAATCTGCCAGTACCGGTAACTTGAACGCACCATGAAACTGTTTTCAACAGGACGAATACGTCAGTGATTACTGATTGGTTAGGACAAAAACTCCGCCCCTGAGTGTTTTATTGGATGCCGTTAGAAAAATCCCACCTCTTTCTGAATTCCACAGCAGGACTCTGTTCTGATTGGTTCACCGGGTCGGAGTGCAGAGAACAACAAACAAGATAGGGTGAAGACCGTCGGGATGGATGCAGGTAAGCGAGATTTTATAGTAAAATAACATTTCTTTCTCTCTCTTAACAACCCGGTATAGTCTCAAAATACTCAAAGTATCGCCATTTCCCACCTGGCTGCAAATCTCCCGCTCTGTCATGGTAGGATTGCCGGCGCTGGCTGTCCAGTCCAGCTCAGACCCACTGCTTTGTAGCCTCGGTGACGTTAGCCTGCTAAAGTGATGACTAAAGCTAACAGCTAACTAACGCTAGCCTGCTGTTTTTGCTAAATGTGCGGGATTCCCCGCGTTGACAGCTCACTGTTCCTCCGTGTAACTCCCCGCATGGTGTCCAGGTGTCATTTGTGTTAATGTGGAGTGTGACAGTGAAGTTTCACTCTCAGTAATTTGTCTTCTGTCCTTCGTTTGACTGTTTATGCTAACATTTTGTTACGCCCAAATTGAGCATCCCAGTCGATGCAGTGTCACCATCACATCAGTTGTCGGACTACTGGTAGCACCGGGAATGCTGTTAGCTTTTAGGGAGGTTATATAATGTGCAGGAGTTATGCAGATACGTGGTACCACACAGATTTCCTATTACATTTACTTCTGTTTTGACTGTAGCTATGATTCTGTAAACCACAGCTTTCTGTTTCCAGACTAACTAATCACAAAGTAATGGCGAGACAGTCAAGTTTTCCTGTTGTTGTTGGTTATGTGCATAACTTTATGCATTGGTGTGAGCCACAGATTGCTTTTATTTTTTAAAAAAACTTTTTATCAGTCCAATTCAGCAGAAATTCTAATGTAGTTAAACAGGCACGATTGGTTAAATCTTTTTGTGTTTCATAACAGGAACTGTGCTCTGTAGTAGTGTCACTTGCTTTTGGTGCCTGAGGTTCTGCTTGAATTATAGACTGTTACAGTGATTGCACACAGTGTACACTCACTGTCACTGTGATTGTACACTGTGCTCATGGTCTGACACTTTAGAAGTTCCCGTGCTTCCTGTAGTCATTGTTGTTTGAGGTTGGATCACATAAGCTGACCTATGCACTTTCTATGCATTTCATAACACTTGAATTTCACAAAAAGTGCTAAGGTCTTTTCTAAATCAGCAGGAAGAGCTTTAACAGGAGTTAGTGGTAGAAGTTTACTTTAACCTAATGTTTTCAAGCTTGTGTTTAATACATTTGGTTATTCTGTTAGGGTTCGAGCCTAAGAAATATAGAATACCACAGAATATAGAAACAGATGTTTTGGTATTACCTATTATTTAAACTAATGAAAACAGAAAAATAAATACTAACTTGTTACCAACTATTTGGACAGGGAAGACTGTTAGATATTGATATATGTTAAATATTGTGTCTTTTGGTATTACAGGAGAACTCCACTTTATTTTACCCATCAACCTCAGTTTACCTGTCATAAAGAGTACTACAACAGTTGTAAAGTATATTCCCTAGCTCTGGATGAGCTTTATCAAGTTGGGAAAAAATAACCCTGATCATGTGACAGTATCATGGTTATCTCGACCTATCTGCAAATTTATCACGGAAACTCTGCACGTTTGAAAAGGTGGACTTTTACCTGACAGGGAGGGTCAGAGTACAACAAATAACATTGTTTAGTTTCAGTATGGGAAGTGGAGGAGCCAGTGCTTTTGAAGACTGACTCATGCTAGAGAGTAAGGATGTCTCATGAACATTCATTTTTAATCAGTCTGTTACAAGTCTTCCAACATTATGGTTAGTACAATAGTTCGATAATGAATCACTGGTGTCTCAACTGTGTTCATTTCACTTTGAAGAGCATTCTGCAGAGAATGTCATATTTGCTGGATAGTTGTTGGCTGTTCAAAATATCCTTATCTGGAAGTGCCTGGGATTCGGTGGCATTAATTGCAACAAGTGGCCAGAGCTTCACAACAATAACCACCAGCTGTTTGCCTCAAAGCTGAAATTGTGTTCTGTTGCAGCAACCTTGACGTACGATACACTACGCTTTGGAGAGTTTGAAGATTTTCCTGAGACCTCAGAGCCAGTGTGGATCTTGGGGAAAGAATACAATGCACTCACAGGTAGGATCATGAAATAATTCAGCAAAGCGGATTAGTATTTGAGGAATTTTTGAGGTAAATGTGTTTTAACGTGGTTTTTTTTGTTGTTTTTTTTAAACTTCGACATGTAGAGAAAGATGAGATCTTATCAGACGTCACTTCACGATTGTGGTTCACATACAGAAAAAACTTCCCTCCAATCGGTAAGTTGACACAGTAAACGTGAGTTATTTATGCTCCTGGAATTTGAGTCGTCTGGATTTTAATTGTAGTTCCATAAAGAAAGTCATGCATGATTGTTGATTGATTGATTGTGTTATAGGGGGGACTGGACCAACGTCTGACACAGGATGGGGATGTATGTTACGGTGCGGCCAGATGATCCTTGGCGAGGCCTTGGTGTGTCGACATTTAGGCAGAGGTAAGATGCAAAAGTTCAGATATAGACATCTGTGTGTTGAAGTGGGGAAAATCACTGATGAAACAAGATTAGATCACTGTGTGGTACTAATAGTGCGCTCACACTGAACGCGATGCAAATTTGTTGCGTGGCACCATTAGATTATAAATTAATGGGAATATGTGAGTACCACCAGGCAACAGGAATAGACGGTAAAGTCGCGTCGTGCGAGTTGAAAAACTTTTAACTTGAGCGACAAATTCACGTCACATGGTATCGCTGATTCCCCGATGTCACCAAACCATAGAGGACATCCTAATAGAGGACAGGCTTATCGTCACCGTCTGTGTCCGTCCAGAACTTCATGACACAACTTTAACTCTCAACAACAGCTAAAAGCGGTAATATTTGCAATCTTGTTCATTGTTGACGGTCGAAGTGGCGGTCACCGTTGTTACCAGGAGGAGTGTTCCTATTGGCTGTTACTCGCGAGTGGTGAAATTGCTTGTATATGTCCACGAGTACTTGTTGCGAGTACACACAAGGCGAAAATTTGCCACTCGTTCAGTCTGAATGCGGCGTAACAGCTCTTCTCCAGGGAGTAGACTGCACCAAACAGAGGTTGTTTTAGACAGACTTGATAACTGGCTGTTTGTTTGCAGACTGGAGATGGGCCAAAGGCCAGAAACAAAGAGAAGAGTACATCAGTATTCTCAATGCCTTCATAGACAAAAAAGACAGCTATTATTCCATCCATCAGATTGGTGAGTAGCGAATGTTGAACCCTTCCAATTATATCAAGAGCTCACTGTGGCAGCCATGAACCCGTCTGAATACATTTCTTCTTATTATTTCTGCTGCAGCTCAAATGGGAGTCGGAGAGGGAAAACCTATTGGCCAGTGGTATGGACCAAACACAGTCGCCCAGGTTCTAAAGTAAGGACTGGAAAGTAACAGACGGTTCTGTTACACTATAATTACTGTAGTAAAATGTAGAAACAAACGCATTTATTTTTACATGTTCTAAATTGTGTTTGCTAGCTTGACGATTTTTTGTCAGATCCTTTGCAGACATCTTTGCGATGTTTCTTGTGTAGTACTGTCGTATTTAAAGTGACAGTATTAGACTCCGTGACGTCTTGCCCACTAATAAAAACACTGATCTGTATTAGTACTCATTGTTGCACCTTTAATCACTGTTGTTGCAGAATAGGAATTTCCTCGACTACCAATTTTTCAGTTGACTTTGTCTTCACCTTTATATTCAAACTAGATTAGTGTCTTACACTCAGGGAGCACAAACCTCCACTAAGGCATAATCCAGCTGTACTGGTGCTATAGACTGAACACTGCTGCCCTCTTGTGGTGAAATGGCAACATTGTCTTGTTAAAACATAAATCGTGATTTTTCAGGATTTTTTTGGACAGGATATCATCCTGTAATGTTGATTGAAATGTAATCATTAATTGGGATCTGTTCAGAGGGTTTCTTTAGTGTTGCTAAGAGACAGAATGTCAGACAAACAAAAAAAGTATTAGTACAGACATCAAACTCTCATTACTTCTAAAAGAATCGTTTTTATTTTGTGAGACAAGACAAAAAACCAGGTAACATGTTGTACTTTAATGAGGTTTTAAAACAGACTGTTGATGTGTTTTTCTGGTTGTGTGACCGTGTTGTGTGTCTTGCTTTCAGGAAGCTGGCGGTGTTTGATACATGGAGCAGATTAGTTGTCCACGTTGCGATGGACAACACTGTGGTCATCGAGGAGATCAGTGAGTGAAACTGTGCTGCTGTTTTTTTCTTCTTCCTGTTCCTGTTTCATGAGGGTGAAAAAGCAGCTGAAATGTCACTCCAGGTTAAACTGTGGACTGCGCTGCAATGGTTTACGCAAGCAGTATCTTTGCATCTTATCTTACTGGTGTTACAGGAAAGAGTTTCAGGGTGAAAACAACTAAGAATTTATGTGAGACCCAGTAAAGACAGCAAGTGTTATGGTACTTTTCAGTTTTCCAGAATTCAGATATTATAAAATATATTCAATAAAAATCTGCATCAGATTTTATTTAAGATAAAGTATTTTATTTCTGCCTGGAGTGTAGTTTCTTCAAACACAAACTGAATCCTAAATATGCTCTGGCACTACAGACAGTAGTAATATTTGTGATGAATTTGTTCCACCGCAGAGCGTCTTTGTATGCCCTGGCTGGATATTGACGGAGCCTGTGGTGAATCGGAGGGAGTCGGGGAGCTCAACGGCTGCCTGGAGGGAGCGTGTGCTCTGGCTGAGGAGGAGACGGCTCTCTGGAAACCTCTGGTCCTGCTCATCCCCCTCAGGCTGGGCCTGAGCGACATAAACGAGGCCTACATCGAAACCCTCAAGGTGAGACCCTGATACAGACAACGCTTACTTGATGAAGTAATCCATCACAGCTAAATGTTTGTTTATATATTTTCTTTTTAATTGTTTAATTTCAAAAATGTTCCACATTACCATGTCAGCTAAAAGAGTAGACATTAGCCACTGTTAACATAACACAATCACACAGTGTCATGTTGCACTGTGGGGGAAGTGGGGGGCTCTGAATCTTTTTAAATATATATATATATATGCTGCTAATACAAAACTCAGCCTTGATAAAACAGT
>OOFC01018924.1:0-13442 GCA_900323345.1 Pseudochromis fuscus
GCTGGCGCTCCTGGTTGATGGAGTTCCTGTTTCTCTCTCCAGTTCCAGCCCCAGACCTGCCGGTCACAGAGCTAGTGGTGTCCACCTGCGTGTTCTTGGCTACGCCCTCGTGCTCTTCGATGTAGGAGGAGGGATGATCTGTGTACGGGCCAGACTTTGGCGTCATGCGGTTCCTGAGTAGAAACATTCAGAGAGAAACATTAAGTGAGTTCAAACCAATCCCCCACCACAGAAGCAGTGTGTGTGACTCCCACCTCTCATTGTGCAGGGTGGTGGACATGGGGTTCAGTGTGGGGCTGACGGACTTGGAGCGGTCCCATATCAGGAGCAGCTCTGCCAGTCGCTCCTCTGCACACTGTGCTGTGAGCCGGGCCTCAGCATCCTGGTCCCAACAGTCCTCCATCGTCTCCTTCAGAGAGCGAACCGCCTGCAAGACATCAGTTTGAAACATGGTGTGATCATTACAGACCGATTACAGCAAACAACTGTGACCCTGTTCACACTTGGTTTTAAAATGAGTCTCAGGTTGGAGAGGACAACCTGTACACCTGCATCTTCAAACCATCCTGCTGGCCACTTGTGTTGCTACGGCAACGCCAAGGCAGAGTTTTTACTCACCAGAAGGTAAACAGTTAGCACAGCTAGCACAGTTAGCTAAAAGAGATTCCTGTACAGACTGTTGACACTGATTGTGGACAGAGGACACAGGTGTCTTACAAATGAGCACAGGACAAGATGAAGGAGACTAAAGACCAGAAGAGCAGCAGCTGGAAGTCCTGCATCGATGACGTCTGTCATCAGTTTGGTTCACAGCAAACTTATGATTCAGAACTTGATGTTTTTGAACTAAAGCCTGTTATTGTGCTTCAGATCTTTTTACTGTGTTTTCCACATGGTAGAAACTTGTTATTGTGACATCACTGAGCAGACTGTGTCTCCTGCAGGTACTAATGTTTACATGACGCAGTGATGACTCCAACCAATCACGTGTTAGTACCTGTTAGTACCTGCCGGTCTATCTTTTGGACCCACAGAGGAGCAGGTACTAGTGGAGTGGAGCAGGTACCATGTAGTGGAAATGTGCCAGTACTGTGGACATAGTTACTTACAGCTGCATCTGGGTAAACACTCCAAAATGGAGCTGGGCTACTTCAGGTGTGGCATTAATCACAGTGATGAATGATTAACTCTGCTCCAAGCATGTGCCACAAACAGCAAACAGACGTTTTAAGGACAGAACAGTTTCTAAATCGGAGGCTGCAGTCAACAGTTCAGTTTACACACAGGGTAGGATGGTGGTAGGATTTGGTAGGAACAGGGTAATACTATCATAGTATAGTAACTGGCTCTGCTCCCCACAGACATACGTACCAGACTGTTCTCTTTCCAGGCCTCAGGGAATTTGGGCCGTTGCTTCTCCCTGGACACCAGGACCTGCATGTCCTCAAACGTCGGGTGGTTTCCTGCCTCCGCCTGAAAGGCCATCTGGTACTCTGGCACAGACTCTCCTAGAGTTAGGCAAGGACGGAGAGAGAGAGAGAGAGGGGATGTGTCTTGATATCTCTGACGTAGTGGAAATATTCATTCAGCTTGTTATTAATGTATCTTCTGTACAGTAAACTTCAGCAGATATAACAATACTAAAACAGCTGTTTCTATATTTGGAGAGATGCAGCTGTGCTCATCCCTTTACTACAAACAGCTCAAATCAGACTTCAGACACAGGCAGATTTCCCCTCTGCATTAGTGGTATACAGCTTCATGTCTGTCTCACCAGGGAAGAGGTCGGTGCATCTCATGAAGGTCTCCCAGTAGACCAGGCCCAGTGCGTACATATCCACCTGCTTCAGCGCCGCCTCGCAGTCCCTCAGGTTCACCGCGCCCTCCAGCACCTCTGGAGCCATATAGCGGATCGTCCCCACCTGGCAGGAGCAGAGGGGTGGGGGGTTTAGGAGGAGGCGGGGAGGGAGGATGATACAAGCAGCAAGAAACAGAGAGGGGGAGGAACAAACATTTTTAGTCGACAGAAGCAGCAAACCAGTGTGCTACTGTAACACACAGTTAGCCAGCAGCAGGCTAGCTCACACCCAGCTAGCACTGCATCACACACCGTCTGTTTTTAATCTGATATCTGTGGTGGATGTGGATCAGTTATAAATGAAGGAATGCAGCCAGCTCTGTGAACCAATCAGAGCTCAGATTGAACAGTGATCAGATGTATAGGTTTGGTAGAGACTGAGTGAGTGGCTCGTCATTGATTCACTCAGCACTCGGCCGACAGACAAAACAACAGAGACGCTGCAAAAATGTGCAGATGAGAAGGAGCACGTAGAGAAAACAGATGCCATCCTGGTCATGTTGACACACTTTGGCTCCAGTTGACACCAGAGAGAACAAAATACAGTCTGGAGGACTGGCACCGGTCCAGTCAGACACACCAGAGCCAGCAGCCAGTGGGGGTGAGGGGGACAGCTTCTCAAACCCTCCCATGTTTCACACTCTGTTAATCAGCAGCTGGTTCTAATCAGCTTCCTCTGACTGTCAGCTGCAGATAAGAGAGTTTACAGAAACATTTATCTATAAATCTGGTTATTACATCACAGCAGTGAGCTGTATGATCAGCACTGGGAACTTTGTGGACCTGGGTTTTCCCTCTCAGCCTCACAGATCGCTGTTTCCTGTCACTGGATGTTTCTGGAGTCATTAGTAGCCCGAGATAAAGACGACAAGCAAACAAGCTCTATGCATGTGAAATATTCTGACGTAAGATGCAACAACTTTTTTTATTATAATGTTATTTTTATGGAAAGTACCCAGTTTTACTTTATTTATTTATATAAATACACAGAGTTCATGGTTTGATATATAAAGACTCTGACTGCTGAATGAGGAGATAAACACATTTCTTTGTGCTACTTCTATTAAATTTGTGGTTTTAATGTTTTGCAAATCTTCACATTCTGTTTCTGTTTACATTTTACACAGTGATCCAACTTTTCTGTTGTAATTGCAGCAGAGTATTACACAAGCCTTTCTCATAATAATCCAAACACAAACACGTCCCTCAGAGGGAATGAGATTAGACTTCATTTAAAGCCAAACACTTGTGTGAGATGCAGTTTAATCATTCAATTCAGTTGCACAGAACAAACAGAAAGTATCATCCACTGACTCTGGTAGATCTGTGCTGTTGCTGCCTCCTCCTGATTTTCTTCCAGTAAACTGGAGTCATTCAGAGGTTGATACCAGCTCAGCTCACCTCACTTATAGCAGCGTTTTCCTCCTCCCCGTGACGCGCCGGCCTGTTTCCTGTCAGCTTCATGGACAGGCCAAAATCGATGATGACACATGTGCCGTCAGCCTTGACGAGGATGTTGCGGCTGTTCAGGTCCCTGTGGGAAACCGCTGGCTTGTACAAGTCTTGATGGAGGAGAGGGGAGAAGTGCAGAGAGGGAATCAGGGGAAGACAAAAGATTTGGGCTAATTTTCTCCTTCATTAAAAATTTAAGCCTCCACAGTGCTGCCTCCCAGATACAGTGCACTCAGGCAGGTTTTGTGCTATTTGCTAATGAACGATAACATCCAGAGAATCCCTTCATATGGCTTTCTATTGCCCTCATTACTCATTGTTCACCAAAGCAAGCTGCACTGCCAACAGACAGCTAAACCCTCTAATCTAATCTACAACAATGGGATTAAAGCATATGACAGGGTAGCCTCTGCCTGCAGTATGCTGCTGTCCAGCAGAGGGGGCAGTGAGGCAGAGGGCTGCTGGAAGTTGTGGCAGTCACCACCGCTCTCTGCTGCCTGCCTGCTATTCATGTGCAGGACGAGTGGGGGAGGATGACGACTGTACCAAAGCCCAGGAGACCGGGCTGTTAGTGGCTCTGCACAGAGCTTACAAACATCAACTCTCTGTGCTGTCGCCTGTACGCCCTGCCCATCACTTCAGCTCCTCCATCCTGTCCCTCTGCGAGCCCACACTCCCCCGCTTTATTTGTCACACGCCTGCACAAACAGGAGTAACTTCTATTGCTTTAGCACTCTTTACTTTGCACACTACTGCTGCTGCACTTTCTTCCCCCTGCACTTCTGAGCCTGTTTGATGTGGAGCTGTGCTGATGAAGAGAGAGGAGGAGGAGGAGGAGGGCTCGCTGCAGCCGCTGAGGCTTAGTGACATGAGAAGAAGAAAAAAACACAGAGACTCAGCTGAGACTCGGTTCAGTTGTCACTTCTGTCTCCGGAGACGGATTTCATTGAGCCACAGGGATCTTCACGTGTTATGCGAGGCCCTATCTTGACGCTCTGGTTTGTCCCTCTCTCCGCTTTTCTGTGTCTCTCTGAGGCTAGCTGGAGGCCAGTCTATAAATACCCTCGGCAGGGCGTGCACGCTGTGGATGCGTGTTTGTTAAAATGCAGGGATGCAAAGCGCTGCGAGACAAACTGACCCACGTGGAGCTGCAGTGTGCGGCATGTAAGACGGCTCAAGGACTCCAAACAGCAGAGAGAGAAACCTGCACACTATCTAATCCTTCTGAAATCATCTCAACTAACGGGACTAAAGACACTGGAAGCTTCCTCATTTCCACCACAACTCCTTGTATGTGTTTGTGTTTCTGTAACAGATGGAAGCAGCAGCCTTGGAACTTGAGCCTGAGTAAACTGTGAGCAGTTATGTAATTAACTCTGAGTGTGTGTGTGTGTGTGTGTGTCCTCCGGCTCACCTCCTTTAAAGAGCTCAGTGTGCAGGTACGCCAGGCCCCGGGTGACGGAGTGAGCCAGCCGGCAGCTGCTGACCCAATCGTTGGTCTGGACGCTCAGGTAGCGGTTCAAAGAGCCCTGTGGACGACACGGAGGACGCCAAGGACGGGGGACAGGGAGGTGAGAGGGAGATGGAAATAGAAATGGAGGAGGAGAGGTGAGTGAGGGTGTTCAGACAGAAGACAGAGGATCCAGAGAAAAATCAATCAGCAACATCACTTGTGAGATCTGACAGATAAGAGTCAAACAACAGTAACTAGTGTGTGTGTTCAGTCACACACCAGCATCTGAGTGGGCCTGCTTTGTTTTTCTACTTCTTAAACCTTTGAGCAATGCCTGTGCTGCTCAATAATGGGCAGAGTTCAGCCATCACAATCACTCTGCAGCGCGACTTCACCATCAATACAACCCAACAAGTCATCACTGACAATCTGAGGATTAACTTCACATTTACCACTTAAAAAAAAAACTGATCTTGTGATGTTGCCGGAGTTATGATGCTTTTGCAGGAAAAAGCAATTTGCAATGCGGGTGAAATAATTTGGTGTGAGGTGATGTCGTCTGAAGATGAGTATCAGCAGCAACTCCATGAAAACTGTTTACCAGAAATTCTATTAGACATTATTAATTTTCTTCCTAACTTATCTCCATCAGCCCTGATAGTCCATTATTGGCCGGGCTGCGGCTGCACAAACAAACAAACAAAGCACACACACACACACGTGCACATGGACGCACGTGCACACACACTTGGTCTTTTCTTTCAGAATCAATCAGAAGGCAATTGGTGCATCCGTTACTAAAGAAAATCACATTAGATCTGTTCGTTTTAAATAAATTCTATTATCATTTACTTGAATACATTACACATCCTGCTCTCCTGTCCTGCCTTGCACTGCGTTTCCATGACGATGAGTATCAGACTGATGGTTACGACCCATAAGAGGCTCCTTTCATAGGTTGATGGGGGTCAGCTGACTTGTAATTAGCTGAAGGTTAACAAGCAAACATATGTGGCTTTTAGCTCCATCATGTTAATGTGGACGTGTTCCTGGCTTTCAGCAGCCACTGGCTTTTACTGCACCAGCTGCATGTTAATGCATCTGCAGAACAAAATGAGTGATGGCTGCAATGATGACAACTTTTCATTTACGACTCCACTCTGTTTACCCTCGCCTCACTCAGGCCCCGCCCCCCAGTCTACCTTGATAAGTGGACAGAGACTGGAGAAGCTGCATTAAGTTTAAATACATCATTTTCAGTCCTGAAAAGATTAGACAAATTCTGAATGAGTCCATGTTCAAAACTGATGGCGGTACATTTTGCCAGTGAATGATTTTTGCGTCTGTGGTTAATATCATAGTAAATTAAATGCACTGTCACCTTGGGCTCTGGGACGAGAATATTGCAAAGACATTTTATACTATTATGTGGCATTTTATAGGCTCCACTATCTATTTGACAAAAAAGTTATTAACTCCAGCCCCAATATCCCAGGTTTTCATCTGACTGCTGTACTACAGAGTGGTTGACATGGCATGATTCAAGATACAGGACAGACTGTCAATCCACAGGAAATGTGATAAGACTGGTGCTTTTACTCACAGTTGATGTGTGAGGACACTGTGTGTGTTTGTGTGTGTGTGTGTGTGTTTTACAGGAGAAAAAGGTGTTTTCATGTGCATCATCATCCACTGCCTTCACTTAAACAATGTGACACACCACAGTCAGTGTGTCCATGACCCCTGGACCAAACACAGCCTGAATGTGTTTAATTCAGACAAGGTTGTGTTACTGTGGCTCAGAGGGAAAGTTTACATTTGTATTAAATTAAAACCCATTTTTTATTCCATGTATGGTCACTATTTTATCAGCATTTATATTCCACCAGCTCTATGACACACTGACAAAATCATAGATAATACAGAGATGGACAAAGCAAGAGAAGTGCAAACAAAGTGTAATACTCTTGATGGCCACTGGATGCTGGCTACAAAAACCCACAACCAACCATTTTTGAATTGAAGTCAATCAGAGCCAATCCTGAAATCCTCAGTCAATACAGTGAAAATCATTTCATCATTCAGGAGATATTAGGCTGAGAGAAGGGGAGGAGTTAGGGGGCGTGGTTAGTTTGATTGACAGCTCTGATCTCCAATGAGACCGACATTGAACTCCTGTCTCATACACACTGGACCGTGTCCTCAGGTTCAAAGGTCAGCCCCGCCTCCTCACTCCTCCCATCATATCCAAATATGGTCACTTCTGGCTCCAACATGGCCACGTTCACATGTTGCTGACTTCTTAAAACCAACGGGTGATGTCACACTTGCTTCGTCCATTTCTATAAAGAGCTTATGGACATAATATCCAGTCCTGTGTTATTCCCTGTAAATGAATCTTACTCATATCAGATCACTCTGCTACAGCTTTTTTCCTAATGCTAACTGCTAATGCTAACCCTTCATGTCTTATCCTGCTTCAAATTAAAAGCTTTTAATTGCCAAAACATGGGGGTGGTTTTTATTGTGAAAAGAACTTGGGAAACACAATGCAGTCAACTGATGTTTTTTTTTATTTCTCAGCACGGTAACCAATCAGTTTGCTGCATCCTGCTGTTGTGTGGGAAACCACTGGTGCTGTACAACATGAAATGAGATGACAGCTGAGGTGATTATTGACGGATGTGCTCATTAAAGATGGACCAGGTGTGTTAGCTGCTCCCAGAAACCTGAGCCTGCACTAATAAATTAAACAGGTGATGTCAAATCAATCAGGACTCAAATCTTAACCTGCTCATTTCAAGTAACAGCATTAGAACAATCTGCAGTCTGAACACGTGTCAAACTTCCTGCTCCCTGCAGTACTCACATGTGGGTAGTAGTCCATGACGAGCAGGTACTCGGTGCGCCCCTCTGGGCCTGTCCGCTCATCGGCAGCCACGAAGCGAGCGATGTTATCGTGCTCCAGCAGCGGCAGCCGGTAGATGGAGCATTCGTTGAGAAAGTTCTGGCGGTTTGCTGCAGTAAAAACCTTCACAGCAACAGGCCGCTCATCCAGAGAGCCGCAGTACACCGCGCCGTATCTGCCACGCCCAATCAGCTGAGAGGGGAGGGAACAGTGGGAGAGCAAGACACTATTAATAAACTTCTGACACTTCAGACCTTTAGCACTTTGCTCGTCAAGTAAAAAACACAAAACAGACAAGTGTGAATAAGATGGTAATTTGTTTGTGCTGCTTTGAAGGCCTCGTCACAGGAATACTGACAAGTAAAAATACAGAAAGACTGTCTGAGAAATACAAAGGAGCCAAAAACAGAAACACGAGCAGAGGTACAAGAAACAGAGTCAGTCAGACAGGCGGAGGAGAGAGAGGAAATAAAGTAAATTACAGGAGAACAGCAGGGTTAAACAGTTAAAATGGCCTGAAGTCAGTCCCAAATCATTCAATTAGTGCTCTGAATTATCCAGGGCACAGCGAGGTCCAAACGTTCTGCCTTTAAAAGTCATCTGCATGGACGACCAAATGATTTCAGGGGTGCATTTATTTCTGTGTAATTTCCACCTCCAAACATTTATCTCAGGCTATAAAATATACCGGGGAAAACAATGGACCCTGTTTTGTCTGTGATGAAGCTTCCCTGGCTCACCCCCACCTCCCTCCTCCCTCCCTCCTCCCTCCTCCCCCATAGGCAACGAGTTAATGTGAAAGAACATGTGCCTGCATTTGATAAGCCACAAGGACAGTGCTCCGAATTCAACTCCTGCCTGAAAGAAATGTCCCCCTCCGTCTCCGTCTGTCTCCGGCCTGAAGAAATGTCAGACGAGGAGAAAAACAGCAGTGCACCTGTGTAGCCGGATCATTACGTTCAGTGCTGATTGGCTGGCTGTCTCTCCGTGTTGTCACAGCACACAGCAGAAACTTCAAGACATCAGACCGCTCCATTTGCATGTGCAGCCGTTTCACTACAAACCATTTGTAGTAGTTTTCCTCTCCTGCAGCCAGTGGCATCGGTTTCAGCTCTTTGTGGTGTGATAACCAGTGTTTGGAGGCTCGGACCTTGCTCGGCTCAGACAGGAGGACTCAATCATTGTGTGACAAGGCAGCTGAAAGCCTGGAGATTGGATAAAGCTGCTGCTCTGGTGTGTTGTACATTTAAAAAATAGCAAACACCAGCATGAAGGTTTCAAAATAATCACATACAACCTTTTTAAAAAGCTGACCTTGTTAAAAGGGAAATGACGCCATCTTTGCTGTAATAATTTGAAAACAGCTCTATAAAAAGTCTGTGGTGAAACATGATAGATGCATGTGGTGAATCACATGACGACCATGTCAATAGAAAAAAACTGCACGAGCGCCGATGCACATCATCCATCTTCCACAAAATGCAGCTCAGAGAGGTCACACACAGTCATCCGCACTATTTCACGCTGTATTCTGATTGGCTGATTGTGTGCATGTGGGTCAAAGCTGCAGTCAATACAACTTCATTTAGTTTCTGTCAATTTCTGACACAGTCTTTGGTCGCCATAGATCCACATCCAGCATCAGGGAGGGTTTGGATCCACAACCACAGATCTGACCGCATTTCTCCTGCAGCTGCGTTTTACTAGCAAACTGCAGCCAGCGGGGTTTCAGCATGTGTCACTGCCAGGAAGTAAAGACACGGGATTTGTTTACACTAAATCCAGAGGAAGAAACATATAAGTGGAGCAGGCACAAGTAATTCATGTTCGACAGATTACAATGAAACTGGCAGCTTGCTAGTTGGCTAACCAAACGGTTAGCTCTGTGTTTACCTGGAAGACTTCAAGAGGCTCATAAACAGTTAGCATGAGTCATACTGAGAACTGATTCAATCCTGTCAATTACAACCAGGCTGCAAAAATAACACAATTTCCTTTAAAATGTTATTGGATGAGTGAGTTTATAAACAGCCCAGAAACAGTCGTGCATCACTTTGGAAGTTCAAACACGTCTTCATGCAGTTAGAAGTCCAACACCCTGCTCTCTCCTGTGGCTGGGTCCTGGGTTCGTTTGCCTCTCAGTCTCCTGCTTATAGTGTCACCGCGGCTGAATATCATCCATTGACTTCCTATCACAATATGAGCTCTCCCACTTCCATATCAGGTTTGCAGGATCCTGTGTCAGTGTAAGCAAATTCCTATTTTTGTCCACCCGGACCTGTCACTTAATGCATCCTGCTGTGATCGGATGATAAAAGTCACATTGAAACGACAAATGTAACCGTACACCTTGATGTATTTTAGGTGTGTTTTTGCCTCTCTGCCTTTGGTTTCTCCTTTCTCTTCCCAGCTGCTGTTTTCCTCCCTCCCCAACAAACACTGGCTGTGTGGAGATGCTGAAGCTGGTGGGAGCAGCACGTCGAAAATCAACCATACACGCTTTCATCAGCTGTAATCAGGCCAGTGTAAATCCACAGGATTTGGGGGAATAAAAGATGTAGTGAGCCTTGCTTTTGAGAGGGATTTATTTTTTTGACGCCTTTTTCCTCAAACATCTCCATGGTTATCATTAAGATAATATGTGGCAGTAATCTCACTAAATCTTGATTAGTCAAATTGCTGTCGAGCGTTTTACACTCGCTGCTTTACTGGCTCCCTATTGGCTCATCTGGTTAGTGAGAGTAGTGCAGTGCTGGCACTCGACACTACACTAAATACTTTGGCTTTTTCCTGGTCCAGAAAACAAACTAATTGAAGAGACGATGAGACGACAGGTTGGAGCTCGTGTAGATGCAGAGAAGGAGACAGACGGATGTGGACACTGACCTCCAACAGTTTGAGATTGTCTAGGTCCAGGGAGCTCTCCGAGCCAGCAGCCTCCATCATATTCAGGTTGTGGAGTCCTTGTTTACCATCTCCTGTGGATACAGACAGACATCACCACTTCAGAACAACCATCACACCTGCACACCAACTTAAACATGAGGTCGACTCTGATCTCATTTATGAAATTAATTGAAAGTCCACCAAAAGCATTTAAACGCCCTTGAATAATGAATGCTCTCTGCTCTCCTCACAGCGTGGCGCCATGGTAACTCACCGTGCATCATGCGGTAACCGAAGAAGGCTGCTACAGCGACCACGGCCAGCACGGAGACTGTTGCCAGGGCGATAATTACTGTCTCTTCGTGGCGCAGTGTGCGAGTGTCTGGAAGCGGGACACACATCAAAAACAAAAGTACGAGTCAAACTGTGGCCGTCGTGCAGGAGAGGAGACGTCTGAAACCCTGCACTGGCCTTTGATGGTGAGGCAGGAGTCAGAAGAAACAGCACAGCTGAGGTTCCTACTTTAAGTTAGCAGTTTAATAGGTACACCTGTACAGCCTGATGCAATCCAGCACAACAGGGAGCAACACAGCGAGCGTTAATTACACTGTGAGACTGATATAAATATTCATGAGCATTTGCAAAGAGTCACTTAGAGTTATGGGAGATAACAAGCAACACTGCAAACCACTCAGTAATACGACTTCATCTGAAACAGCAAAAACACAGAGATAATTGGCAAATTAGGACGGACGCTGAACAACTCTGCATCACAACATGTTGATATTGGATGATTTATGCCTCTGCTGCTGTACAGCTAAAGGGCAACAAAACAACGCAGGAGATTTGCTTGAATTTCATTTTGTGTAGGTTACCGGGAGCAGACACACAATAACAAACAGCACAGTGTTTCATTCAGGCTCGACAATTTCACAAACACTCATATTTTAGCATATTTAGCTCCAAACCAGAAACAGATTAGGCCTGAAGAAATGTATTGTAGCTAAACATAAATCTGTTGTAATTATAATTCTACTTGTCTTGGTTTGAACCATACATTGTAAATAAAAATGGATGAAAATGAGGAAATGAAAAAAGTGCAATACTCCAGACGGCCACTAGATGCTGGCTCTATTTAAATCTGGTCATTTTCAATCCTGAAATAATAATAATATTAAAGTCAATACATTTTCTCCACAAGTCATCTGGTGTGAGGAGTTAAAGTCAGCTCTTCTTCATCATTGAAGAGATGTCAGGCTGAGAGAAGAGGAGGATTTAACAGGGTGATCAGTTTGATGGACAGGTTCAAGATGTTCCTCGGGTTCAAGGGTCAGACCCGCCTCCTCAATGTCTCCCTTATGTCCAAATATGGCTTTAAACGAGTCCAGTAACCAAGGGGTGATGTCACATCAGCTTCATCCATTTCTATAAACAGCCTATGGTTTGCACTGATGATGTCATGATTGGTGTGTGCAGGTATTCAGAGGGACCCTGTGGAGTGTTTTTATAAATGTATGGACACACACGCTGAAGCCATGTGATGTTTAATGGTGTTTAGCTGCAGTAGGATGGAGAAGAGAGTCCTGCCTGCATTTAACTTTGATTTAAAAACATATTCTGAAAAAAATAGCTTTGCAATGTTATCCAAAGTTCAATATTACAAGGAAACACTCTCAATACATCTGATTATTTAACACAAAGGATGCACATGTTGCAGTGTGATAAGAAACACTTGGGTTTGTTTACCGAGCAACCCCACAGAGCACCTTCACCTCCCTCCATCAACCTCCAGCCTCTGAGCTTCTGGCTTTGTGTCTGCACTGATGCAGCTGGAGGATTATCTGGGAGGATGTCAGGCAGTCATTACTGCGTCAGTCCTGAACAATACTGCAAGTTTCTAACTATTTTCCACTAAAGGCCAAACTGGCTTCAATAAAAAAGAGTAAGTGCTGCTCAGGTGAAATTCCTCTGGGGCTCTGCAGTGTAGCGGGTCCTTGAAAGCATTTTGAAATTGATTGTGAACACACTGGTGAGCGGGGGAATTCTGTATGTTGTAGTATTTCCTTCACAAATAGCATGTCGAGCACAGTAGGCAGCACAGGCTCTCGCAGACATCTGAACGTCTTGGGTATTCAAGTATGTGGACGATCGGGCATGAAGGGAAAGGAAAAAAGCATCAATTAAGCCAAACAACCATGAAGCGTGGTCAACGGCCTGGAAAGCAGCGCAGAGCGAGAGGGAGGGAGACGGAGGGAGGATGTGTGGGAAGTGAACACAGAGCAACAAACAGAAAATATGTAAAAACACTGAGGATGCTAGAAAGCTGCTGAGAGGAGTTTTAACCACAGTGACAGGTAGACAGACAAGATATGCACATATTCAATACACCAACACTCACATATATATATCCTAACTGTGCAGGAGCAGTGGAAGAGTCCAGAAACACACACTCCTGCTACGTCAGTCAACACACTGCTGCCGCCAGTCACCAGCTCCATCAATAATTGATGCCTTCAGGAGCCTGAGGGCAGCGTTGACTGACATGCTAGCATGAGCATGCATGCACACACACATGGGCTGACAAGGCTCCTCACAAACACCAAGGTCACCGAGTTCATAATCAACGTGAGGGTTGCACCGGAAGTCGTCTGACAAAACACAGGCGCACACACCGACACACCCACATACCCACCAGAGGACTGTTTACAATCTGCACAACAACACTGATAACACTGAGCGGACCACCGAGCAACACCGAGCAACACCGAGCACCACCGAGGACCACAGAGCAACACCGAGGACCACAGAGCAGCACAGAGCAGCACCGAGCAGCACCGAGCAACACCGAGCAACACCGAGCACCACCGAGGACCACAGAGCAGCAC
>OOFC01018926.1:0-15273 GCA_900323345.1 Pseudochromis fuscus
TATTTTTAACAGAAAACTCCCTGGCTTAACTTAAAACAGAATAAAAAGAATATCTTTCTTCAACAGAACTCTGTCCTGCTTAACTTAAAACCATATAAAATATTAGAATACAGTAAACAGTAGAAAACAGTAGAAAGGAGACAATTCCTGCAATAGTGCACATTTAGTTAACTACCTGTATGGTATAGTTTTATTTATTTATCCATCCATCAAGTGTATGAACAGTTTTTTCTTCTAAAGAAGAAAAATAAGAAATCTTATAAGAAACCTTACAGTATATATGTATAGGTTATGACTGTGATTATGTGTAGTATATGACTTGACTGTACAGTATAAATTATACATGTTATTTATCCATCTAGAGACTGAACTGTAACAAATGTGTAAGGTTGTATGTATGTGTGTATACAGTATAGTGTGTCTATTGTGATTGTTATATGTTTATTATTCATATGTATTTTTGGGGTATTATCATACAGTCTATGCTCCTCCCTTCATTTTCAAATATGGTCAACTTCTGGCTCCAAAAATCCAACATGGCAACGTCCAAAATCTCTTTTGAGGGCTTCAAAATGGGAGTTCACAAACCAACGGGTGACGTCACACTTGCTTCGTCCAGTTATATATACAGTCTATGGGTATTATTTATGTAAGTTATGCATTCATCTCTCAATTGAAGTTGTTTATTAAACTAAACAAACTTTGGCCATAAAATGCTGACATTCATTCACTTTCCCACATTAACAGTATTTTTTTTTTACTTGCCATATCTGCCTCTGTTGTTCTCTGAAGTTTCTTATGTGCCCACTGCAAGAAGCCTGTTGTTTGACATCAGCCCACCGTGGGCTATAGAAAAGGTGCAAGCGGTGCAGTGCGCCTTGTACACACTATCATTGTCTTTTTTTTTTAGCCACATGTTGCCGTTTAGCTATCTTGTCTCTGTTTTTGAAGCCTTTTAATTTTTCTTTCGGAGGAGAAATGTTTCCGTTACTGTTTATGGACGGTGTAACAGCTGTATCAGGCACATCTGAATCTCAATCCCACTTCTTCTTCTTCTTCTTCTTCTTCTTCTGTGTTTAAGTTTGTGCAAGCAACAGCGTCTCGACCAATGAGATGAGGCAGATTCCTCACGATCAAAACGCCCTGTCATAACTGACATTTTACCGACTGTTTATGATTCTCATGGAAATACGGGACAAAGTGCGTCCCGTTTCAGATGAATACAGGATGCGTAACTTTGTTTCTAAATATGGGACGATTCCGTTTTTCAAGGGACTGTTGGCAACCCTATTTGTATATGTGTTGTGCTATGGATATGACATCTGCCACTGTGTCAACCTTGAAGGTAATGGCTTCTTCATAAAGATAAACTTTATCCAAGGTCTGGTTGGTTTTGAATTGACTTCTCCTAGGAATGCATTGTCCTCAACTTTGTAATCTGGTGGGCTTTGACTGACTGTCTGTATAGCTTTGCCATTGTGACAAGCTACAGCATAATGTCCTTTTTTGTGGCACTTTTGAAATTCCACAGTCTTTCCATGCATGTTTGTGCCCTTTTCCACACCAAGCTCACTCCTTTTCCATTTGTGTGTCTGTGTTTTTAGATCCATTTGTCTTTGATCCAGTTAGCTGAAACTTTTTTCCTTTAATCTTTGTCTTTACAGATTCCATGTTTATTTTGGGGTCTCCTCCCATTGTACTGTTGCACAGTATTGTCTGTTGTCTTTTAAGTGCCTCACTTTGTCTCACTCTTTGTATTGCCTATGCAAATGTTAGGTTTGAGTCGATTTGTAGCTGTTCTGACAGCCTCCTGTCTTTTATTCAAACTACATTTCAGTCTCTTATTAATTCTTCTTTGAGCACTCAAAAGCCACAGTTTTTTTCTGCTAGCTTATGTACAGCTGTAATGAATGCCTCGGCAGTCTCTCACTCTTGCTGACATCTCATGTTAAACTGTGCCCTTTCACAGATGATGTTGCTGAAATGCAGCTTTAACTTCATTATATTTACCTCCGCCAAGGAGGTTATGTTTTTGCCGGCGTTTATCTGTCTGTCTGTCAGTCTGTCAGTCTGTTTGTTTGTGTTCAAGATAACTCAAAAACTTATGCACGGATTTTGATTAAATTTTCAGGATATGTTGGAAGTGGGAAAAGGAAGAACTGATTTCATTTTGGAGGTGATCCGCAACACCGTCTGGGTCCAGGAATTTTTTCAAGGATTCTCCTTGCAAAGTCTCTCCTCGATGGCGTCCATCTTGATATGCTAGTGGAAGCATAGTGCAGTTGCTTGTATTGATTTTGACACATGCGCAGTTGCTCGCGCCCTCCGCGCCCAGGCGACGCACTGACATTTTTGGAGCTGTACGCGGACGCCTCCGCATCTGTCCGCTTGAGCGCTTCCTGATGTGTTCCATGACATTTACGTGACGCAGACCCTCGTGCACCAACGCAGACATGCGGAAACGGAAAGTATCAATTGGCCCTAACAGTGCTTGGTGGAGGTCTGCGCTCTCAGAGTGCTTTTCTAGTTCTTTTTATTATCATCAGTCCCAGACAAATCCCCTAAAATATCATCTCCTGCATCACCCATGGCGTACAGGAGTGAGTTTGCTTGGTACCCTTCTGGCTTTTTTTTAAATTCGAATGCAACGCAGAATCTTTCAAACCGTCTGATCGATCTTGACCTATCAAGGTTTGAGAAGTCAAACTGCACTGGCTGCACTATCTGTAAAGCTGCCACTGCCATTTCCCCATTTATCTCATTGTTTTATGCACAGGAAAACTTTCACATGTTCTGTGTCTCCTCTTTTCCTGCTTTCATGTGGGTTTGTGGAGAATTTAAAATCTGGGTCCTCTGTAACCTAGGAACTCACAGACTTGCCGGCTCTCTGCTGCATGCCATGTTCGTCACTGTTTTTCAGCGGTTATATTCTGGTGCCACACCATGATAGATGTGTCTACTCACTGAAAAATATCTGTAGCTTTAACGCCGTTGGAGAACAAAGATTTTGAGTCCTTTTTCACTCTCTGACACCATGTCTATAGAATGAGATGGGACGCCACGGTGAATGTGGACAGCATAACTTTTACTGAACAACCCGGCAGTGTGTGATAAAGGCATTTCTGGTACTGTAGTACCTTACACTACAGAAAGTAGTCCCTAACTCCGGTTTCAGGAGTGCACATGTTGCCATGTTTTAGTTCAATAAGGAGTCTCCATTGTGTGTTTAATTGTTCAGTGTGCCCATGGTAAATGAAAAAGACAGTATTGGCTTTAGAAAATAACTTTCTTACATTCAGGATGTGCATTTCTAGATAGTAATTTCATGTATGCTTAGTACTTTTCAGTTGTATCCATTGTTTATTTCTTTCTTTATTGCAAGAAAATCCCACACACCCACATTGATAAAGTAATATCCTCCTGTTCTTGTGAAATGGGTTCAATACAGCCACGATGGAACGAATCCGTCTGTGTCTCATCCCTGTGTGACATCCCTGCCTGTGGTTAAAGGGACAAGGGTGCATCCCGGGTACACACACAACACACCCAAGGACGCACATGCTGATTAGCACACACTTATGAAACGCCCTCGGAAATGCTTTGTTATAAATGTTGTCATGGAAGTGTATGCTATATTTATGCCGAGGTTTTTTGTGAACCCAAAACTGTGCTGCCTCAGCAGCTTAGTTCTGGAGAGTGTTTTTTTTCCTCCCCTTTTCCTGCTGTTGTTTCCCCTCCTCTCCTCCCCACTGTTCAAAATGGTGGCTCAACTGACGTTGCTGTGGCCTACTCCTCCTCAAGCAGGAGAAAATTAAATTTCATTTGGTTTTCTGTTGGAAACCAAATGATAAATAAATTTAGCCTGTTATCCTGTCCTGTTAGTTGTATCGGCTAGTAGAGTTCAGCTAACACAGTGCTGTCAAACTCGTGCCATGGAGGACCAACACCCTGCAGGTTTTCTTTCCATCCATCTCTCCAGCAGCTGATCTCACTGATGAGCTCCTTCCCTCTATCATTGGCCAACATCTTCTGGTTTGAAAGGGGTGTGCTAGATGCACTTTCTCACCATCCTTTTGAATCTATTGAGGGGATGGGGATCTTTTAAAACTGCACAGCTTTTGGGTTTAACCAAAGCCAAGTGAGTGATAGCTTTGTTCATCCGGCTATCATGTTTTCAGTTGGTTCCAGAGCTCATTAAGGTGTGTTTGCGATCAAATCCAGCTTTCATGCATGAAATATATGCACCTGTGTGATGAAATCATCATATAAGTGCTCCACACTGAACTGTATGCTTTTCAGACACTTCCATTCTCCTCAGCAGAGGACCAAAGATGTAACATGTCATGTCCTGTGAGAGCTGTGGGGATGTATGGGAGCAGGACAGTAGAATTCAAAAAAACTGATCAGCTGTTTGATTCCTGGGCTGCTCCTCATAAGGGCAAGCCACTGTTTGCGGCTTTCTGATTGGATTGTGGTTTATAGATGTAAGCGCTCTAAGCCCACACTAGGGGCAAGGGCCCATTCTACTAAGAGCATACCCACATCATAGGCTGTGTTCAAAGCAGTACCAGTTCAAGATATTTCCGCAGCAGCAAGTTGGGCTACACCACAACACTTTTGTGCATTTTTACAGGCTCGATGTAGCACAGCCAGCATTGGCTCCTGCTAGCAGATTGATGTGTTTCAGCAACACTTCCCTCCTTACATAGGCAAAGAAAGAAACCGGTTTAGAAAAAGGAAAGCAATCTGTTTAGAATGAGTCTGACTGATCTAGACAGACGTGGTGTCATTCCATAGTTGGTCATCCCAAAGCAATTCCCACAGTGAATCAGCTCACTCTGTTATCAAAGAACCAAGGATGACGTTAAGTAACCCAACATTATTTGTGTTTGTGTACCGTGTTTGTATTTCACAAAATATGGGACTTGCCTTTAAGTAGTGCTTGAAGAATGGCCACGTCCACGTCCCCCTGGCTGTCGTCGCTGACTCTGAACACTGTCAGCAGGTGAGGCATCCTGATGATGTCTTGAATCTGAAACAAAAAACAGACGCAAGTTGGAGAATTTAAAATACATCTTTGTGCCAAACACATGCTCTGGAAACCTAATCACCATGGAACTGATCAACTGGGCCCTCAACTCAATTTACACCCTTTTTTCGACTAGGAGTACGGGCTCAGGGGAGCCCGCCTGCCCTGATGGGACATTTGCTGTTGGGTATATGATGGACTCCTGAGAGGGTTGGAAAGTTGTTTGCCTTGCACTGATGTCCATTGAGGGTATTGAAGATCTGTATCTATTCGGAACCATAATAACAGGGCTACTGCTGATTGGAGTGGGCATTGACCTGGTGTATCAATTGCCTAAGAAAACAGAGGCAGCCGTTCAGAGCCCCCAAAAGCTGCCCATCATGATTGATATGTCGGGTAGTGCTGTTGGTACTCAACAAGGGATGATTTCTGACATGAATCGAAGGCTGGTTACCCTCACAGAGTTTCTGATGGCTCTACAAGGCGCTGGACAACCTGCGAGGGTCAGCAAAATTGGACAATTGGACAAAATGGACCACAGAGGGAGAAAGTCAACTGCCTTTCCCTCGACTAAACAGAACATGCTATCTCTTGTTTTGGCTCCCTTCTGCTGCCAGGCTTGGCCAAAGCCAACAGCTGCAAATCCCGTCTGAGAGCAATGTGGGTTCATGCTCGGACCCCACCACCTCCTACACCTTCTCTCCTCACAGTCACCTGAAAACATGAGGACAAGCCACTATCAGTAAGGCTGGACTCCATAGCAACCTGCTGTGTCATCGGCCTTCCACCCGTGAACTGAGATGCTGAGATTGTGGCACGTCACGGGGACTCAACGGGCTTATAACGCATACCCAAGGACATATATGCTGATTAACACACGTCTACCAAATGCCCTATGATGCCTTGTGACCAATGTTGTTATGCAACTGTATGCTAAAAGTCTGCTGGGGTTTTTTTTGGGTACCAACAATTATGCTCCTCCAGGAGCGTAGCTCTGGAGTTAGTTTTTTCCCTCTTCTCTCCTACTGTCACTGGACATAAATCTGTAGCACATAACACATGGGAAGTATGAAACACTTTGTGACTGGACACTTTAGGACTGGAGCCATCGTATCAAAGACATTTGTCGTTCACAATCAAATGTCTCCGTAACTAGTGAATATATCTCCTTACAGTTTTGTACAAATATTCAAGATCCCCAATGGTTAAATTTTAGTGGGTTTGCTGATCCTTTGACAGCACAAGTGGGTCAATGATTTTACTCATTCAATGAAATATCTATGCATATATATTATGGATTGGTAGAAAAATGTGTCCCTTTATTGTTTCCAATACTGAAACTCAGCTTGGCCAGCCATTTGAGGTTCCTGGTCGATGCATTACAATAATTTTGATGTGTTTAACTTGCATCTTGTATCACCATCATGTCAAGATTCAATTTGTTAAGTTTTTTTTTTTTTTTTTACCAAACACGGGTATAATTCACAAAATTCCCACCTGTGTAAAAAAGTTAATATTTATTTGACCATTGATACTTGTAGTTACCTACAAGTATCAATGGTCAAATAAATTTCTTTGCAAAACCTAATTGACAGACAAATAAATAATTAGATCAACTTACTGGTGAACAAGTCAAAACTACTTGCTAAAAATGTGGTGAACAATTAAAACTGTTCATAAACAAAAGAAACAACTGAAAAACTGCTAAAATGGCTAGCTAAACTTGAGAATAAACTGTTGGAAATTATTAATAAAAAGTGTGCCTAGAAGTTGAGATACTACTATACATTTAACTGTTAACACTGGATAAATGGCTAAAATAACTAGCCTTAAGTATGTACAACGAATTTAAAAGCTAAATAAGAAGCACCTTTAAATGGAGATGGA
Organism: Pseudochromis fuscus; assembly: GCA_900323345.1. Classification (NCBI taxonomy): domain Eukaryota; kingdom Metazoa; phylum Chordata; class Actinopteri; family Pseudochromidae; genus Pseudochromis; species Pseudochromis fuscus. The sequence goes on from OOFC01018926.1 coordinate 6,917, forward strand.
GCTAGAAGTGGATAAATGGTTAAAATATTTAACCAAATAGAAGAGGATAGTGGTAAACTGAATGTAATCGTTAAACAGTTGAAAGTACTTTGTGAAAGAGAAAGTTAAATAGTTCATCATAAAACAATAATACATAAATGTTAAGAGATGATACCTGCTATGTATATGGAAACTGCTATGTATTTTGTGTGTTTACCTTTTTGGTCCATTCAATAATCTTGAGATCAGAGAAGGTTTCATACTCCTGACCAAAAAACTTTTTCATCAGTTGGTGGATGAGGGCGATGGTGACCCTGATTATTGGCAGCCCCGCCACCTGGGCAATGACATCTGCTATCCTCCCTGAGCCCTCCAGGATCACACATGGTGTACTATTCAGCATTGCATTGTAGATGGTCTGGGAGAACACACACAAACAAGTCAGGCACACACACAAAGATGGAGAGAGAGGCACAACAATGCTGACTCACATTCAGTGTGCCTGGACCTCCATCCAGAACCACACACACCACAGGGATGGTCACACCGCTCTCTGCAGGTCAGACAATAAAAAATCAATATTCAGAGGAGCCTGGATAAAAAAAGAGTCAAATTTGAGATGCTATCTGCAATGGATCCAGATTTTTGTAGATAATACCACATCAGCTATTTTTAACCTTTGTTTCCAAGACGCTTTCCAGAGATGCATTTCTCCAGACGGCTACGCAGTTCAATCTCCACACCGTAGCGCCCATGGGTCCCATCGTCCACCAACAGGAAGTGGGTGTGGTTGTTGTCAAGACATGACAGTCGCCCCTGGCCCTTTGTGTCCGTCAAGTAATGACTGGGGAAACAGCCCTACAGAGAAAGATGAGGAGTCATGGTGCATCTCAGTGTATGAATCATGGCACAAGAGTAAATACTGTATGTTCAGCTCACCTCTGGATGCACCAAAGCCTCCCTGTTGTGAATCACTCCCCAAGTTGCGATTCCAATAGCAACAATCTCGCCCTGCATGCAGCTGCTGAGGGCGTAATCTCTCACAGCCTGCCCAACATGTTTCATCACACCTGTGTGGGTACCACCAGTGATAATCCAGGCACCTGTGTACAACACAGCAAGTCCACAGCAAGGCTCACTGCAGGTCAACATAAACCCTGTCAGATACTCCACTCATCATACTGGAACTCCACGTGAAATGTCCTGCAGTCTTCCCTTCATGACAGACTTTCAATGTGAAAACACATGAGGAAGTGTTTCATTTTAATGAAAGTCTATTTGTGGACTACGTTTAGCCTAGTATTTATCAATTAGGGTTAGCTATCTGTTTTAATTTTTTTTTTATCCATGGCAACTAGCAATTTTAACTTTTCATCCACCACAATGAGGTACTGCTCATTTTAAAGGCTTATTGAGCTAACAATTTTACCTGTTGATCTACATGATCATCTAATAATTTTTTTGTTTAATACTTGTAGTTAATTTTTTCAGCTATTTATCCACTTTTAGCAATTTTCATGGATAATCCATACTATTAGCAAACAGTTTTATCCGTTCAGCCATAGCTTTTAGGCGGCTGTTAGCTAGGAGTATAGAGATGTTTTAATTAATTTTTAAACTGTTTTCTACTTTTAGCTACTGGAATTAACCATTTTGACAGCTAGCTAGTTAGGACCCGAGCTCAAGTCAGGAGCAAGTGCCCAATTGTAATTGTTGCTCCGTTTCTTTCTTCTTCTTTCTTATTATTACGCCACTTTGAGGCTTAATTTGACCCCCTACACATGCTCAAAACTCAACAAATTTGGCATGCACATCAGGCCTGATGAAAAATTTGATAAAATGGAAAAACAAACCCCTCAGTGCAAAAATGGGCTCTGTAGCACCACCTAGGCTCAGAAAGGTGCCTTCTGCGGCCCACAGGAATGTCACAGAGACACGGGATTGAAATTGAAGTACTCATCAATACCTAAAAATCCCACGCTGATACCCCTAGGCTAAAATCAACAGGAAATCCACACTTTGCAAGTCATCTTAAATTTCACTTTGCTAAAAAATTATCTCCTCCCAGGGCGTACATGGTAGCGGCTTGAAAAGCTAACAGATGACTGAGGACACAGTGCTGACCAAAATAATTTCTGGGTTTTTTAATTACTCAAATCGTTTGGATTTTATAAGCCCTGAAAGTTGGAGTGCTCCTCTGTGTCCTCCACTTCAGCCCCATAGAAATGAATGGGGAAAAAGGCACTCCTGTCAGTCTGAGCCCTCCACAGACTAAAGTATAAGTCTGACAGCTTTCTAACCTATGCCGAATGAAAGAGCACGAAAAAACCTACAAGAAAATCATATGTTGTGTGATGTTTGATCAACTTTATGCTACTTTTTAGGAGGTTTTCTAAAAAAATTTTCACTTCCTTCTCCCCTCTCGGCTCTCTCTGCACTGCAGGTCATGTGACTTCACTCTGAGTGGGAGAGCGGTCCCCAATACACACAGTGTAAAAGCTGAGAAACGGCTGAGAAAACTCTCAAACTAAAACTGTCAGAACTCAAAAACAGTACAAGATAGAAAACACATGTAAATACAAGACTTAAAGATCAGTCTTGTGACTCTTTTAAAACTTTAATGAAGTTTGTAGGTAAAACTATGTTGGCACAGTGGAAGCTCAAACAGGCGTGGGTTTCACTGCTTTCTCCACTGGATTGAATGGGAGAGAAAGCTGCAGAGAGCATCAACCTCCTCCTTGGATTTCTCCCCGTCTCCTCTGCTCTGCTGTCCTCTGCTGGTCATGTGTGCAATGCACACATTATTAAACCTGAGAGGCAGCACACAAAACTCTAACACTACAGCTGTTATAACTCCAAAACAGTACAACATATCAACACCCTGTAAATACAACATTTACAGATCACAGCAGCAGTCGGCCACATCCAGGGCGAATTGCCAGGGACGTTGACGGACGGGGGGTGAGGGCCCGTCCAACGCTGCTTGCAAGCTTAAATTTTTTTTAAGCTCGCTATTTTGACTATCTATACAGTGAGAAAACATTTTCAACTAAAAACAACACAGGTTCTTTCTCATGTTAGGTAGCTATTTCAACTGTCCATTCATTATGTTTGGCTAGAAGTTGTTATTTTTTCATCCGTATTCCCAGCTAACAGATTCTACTGTCAGGTATACTTTTGGCCAAACAATTTTCCATTCCATACTTCTAGCTAGTAGTTTAACAGTTTTGAACTGTTACTTGTTATTGTTTATCTAGTTTTGAACATTCATCATTGTTTCTAGCTGTCTATTCTACTTCTTATCCATTACTTTTAATCTAATTACCCAGTTTTGATTTACTCTAATGTTTGGCTAACGTCAGTCCCTCCTGTGGCTGACCTGTTGTTTGTGCCACTTTGATGAGCCCTCTGTGGAAGACATTCTTCAGTCGAGCCTTCAGATAGAAATTCTTGGCCCCTCCGGTAACTGAGATGAGCAGGTTTGGAGGAGAAAGTTTCCACTGTTCGGTCAGTAGGTGGTATAGGATCTCAGGGCTGCTGTCTGTGGACACTCGTGCATACTGATGGTGGACATACAGAGACACAAACACAAGGATGAAGACACGAAGGCACACATTCATTCACAGTAATGCTATTACAGTGGAGAGACTGTTTAACCTTGCCCGTCTTTTGTCCTAAACCACCAAAGCTGATGTCTCCGAAAGCATCAGTGGGCATTTCCTGGATGTGTCGGTATCTGTCCCACAACTCGCCGGTAAAGTCCTCTGGTTTGATGGCATCATCTGCATGTTGGGTCTTTGAGTAGCCACACTTACAGATATCCTCTTTGCTGGAAAGATACAAGTTAATTTTTGTTTGTTGTAAGTGACACACAGACATTAGGATGAAGCTACAATGTTTGTTATACATATGTGCAGTCATAGAGGTTTTGTTTTTCGGATGATGATAACTGGAACACAAAAAGCGCAATGAGTAAGTAACTGTCTACTTTATTTATGCAGCTGCAAGATTGGATTTTTTGTTAACAGCTTATTCACCTAATGGTTTTGAATTTGCTTTTTTATTCCTTATACAGGGCAGACCTATAACCACTTCCCAGCTTTAACTAATTTCTGCATTGTCTTTGTGCACTGCAGTGTTTTCTGTTTGTGTACTTGTTTGTTTACAGCCTCACTGGAAATAAACAGGAAACAACAATGTCCAGGTACACCAGCTGATTCTGTCTGCAACAGAGTCATACTTTAATAATAACAACAATAAGACAATGTGATGAATACCAAACTCTTAAAAGGTAATTATGTATGATGTTGTTTGTTATTAGATTACATTTTACATTGAACATTTGAAATTTGGTGCTGAACTAACAGCTATAATATAGCAGGCATGTTATTTTTCATTTGAGCACCTGCCCCCTAGTAAATGGTACATGGACTTCTGAGAAGTCTGTGGTTCGTCTACATGCTCTAATGACAATCCTTGACCTGATCTACAAGTGCTAACATGTCAATTAATGAGTTAATAAAGTTCTGAGGCTGAACAAGTGCATGTGTCTCCTGGCAGTCGTAATTTCACAGCAGATTCCAGGAAACAACTAGGGACTCTATTAATCATCATCATCTGCCTTCACAGCAGTTTCCTCACAGCTACAAGGTCAGATGAGAGACTGTCATCATTAAATCAACATAGCACGAAGCAGCTTAGCATACCTGACATCTTTCTCAAAGAAGCAGCACTCCTTCTTGCAGACATTCTCCTTGATCCAGGAAGTGAAGGCGCAGCGCTGGAAGGACGGTGAGAGAGAAAAGTGTTCAGAGGGTCTGGCGGCACTGAGAGCCACACGATGAACCAACTGGGGCTCAGTTTCAGTTTCTCCCATCCTGCTGGGACCTGAGGGGCTCGACGCTGATGGTCTGAAGGGAGAGACGAGCATCAGCAGGCGGTGCTGAGGCTGCTGGCTCACACTCAGCACTGCATCAGTGATGTCAGAGCTGAGCTGCTGCCGAGCAGGAGGCTGAAACCTGATCAAACCTCATACTAATGCACCCAGCAGAAAGCAGCCCGGTGCCAGTGGTGAATCAATATATCAGAATGTGCTATGTCCATTACTGAGGAGGAATTAATTAACCACCAGATTTATTCCAAAACAGCAAGAAAGATGCACCAGTTTCAGAAGCAGTTTGTAAATAATCACTGACATGAAACAAAAACTGGTTTCTGTTTGTGAGGAGGTGCAATACAGTTCAGGTGGGAAGATAACAAAGCACATTTACACATGTACTGTACTGCGCTACAATTTTGAGGCACTTGATTTTCTGCTACTTGTATTCTTTTCCAACACAAGTTCTTTCTATGAAACACACTTAGCAGCCAGACTTACTTTGCTGATTAAGATTGTACACTTAAAACATAATATCAGTGTCAGTGTGGCTCATTATTACTGATTAAAGTACCTAAACAAGGTAAAGTGAGCTCCACCTCAATCACAGACTGTATTCAGGATATGCCAAACATTCAGATGTTTGGCATTTGAATGTGGCCATCATAGACTGTATATGCAAATGGATGCAGCAACCAGGATCTCAAAGATGAAGCCATTCTGAGCCATTGTGGCTACTAGATGCTGGCTCTAGAAAACTGTGGCTCCAATTTACTCCAAAACTTTCATTTTCAATCATGAAATACTAGCTCCAACAAAACAACATGGTGACGATCAAACATCAAACCCCTGGCTTCAGAATGTGACTTCACAAACCAGCCAAGGTCATGTTAGCTTTGTCCATTCTATACACAGTCTATGATGAAATTGTTGGTTTTCTTGAGCCAGAAGTGACCATATTTGGTTATGAAGGGAGGGGGCAGGTCTGACCCTTGAACCCGAGGACCAGACCTGTCAATTAACCTCTTGAGACCCTGCTTCCACTTACGTGGACATTACATTTTAGATTTTCTACAGTGTATACTTCACGTTTCGTAACAAAAAGCAGTTGTCCTTGTTTTGTGGACACTATTTGTAATCTTATTATCTTTGTTCATGGACACCCCTATTTTTCCTTCTAGTGGTAGCAAAAGCACAATACATCAATTAACATATTATTACTACTACTATTACTGCTCTCTGTTCAAAGACGATGCTTAGTCTTTAGACTTATAAGGACCTAATAATCCCAAAGAGCTAAGAGAAATTAAAAATGATCTTCAGATGGACCACCAGATCACTGACAAGTGACAGTTGACTTTAGCTAATGACATCAAAAAAACTTGTGGAAAAATATAGTAACTTAATTTTTTTTTAAATTACAGTTTTTGAGTTGAAGTTAATTGGCCCCAGCGTTTTTTGGAGCCAGCATCTAAGGGAAGACAAGGCTCTAGCAAAAAATCTAATTCACCTGAATCTTTTTAACACTCAAATATACAACGATAAACAGTACAGGCCAAAAGTTTGGACACACCTTCTCATTCAATGCGTTGTCTTTATTTTCATGACTATCTACATTGTAGAGTAAAGTAAAGTAATGATGGCCACTTGTTTTTCTTTAGTTATCTGATTGGTTCTTGCCATAATATGTATTTTAACAGTTGTCCAATAGCGCTTAACCTGACTTCTGCACAACACAACTGATGGTCCCAACCCCATTGATAAAGCAAGAAATTCCACTAATGAACCCTTATAAGTCACAGCTGTGAAGTGGAAACCATTTCAGGTGACGACCTCTTGAAGCTCATGGAGAGAATGACAAGAGTGTACAAAGCAGTAATCAGACCAAACGGTGGCTGTTTTGAAAAAACTAGAAGAAACTAGAATATAAAACGTTTTCAGTTATTTCACTTCTTCTTTTTTTAGTTAAGTACATAACTCCGCGTGCGTTCATTTATAGTTATGATGCCTTCAGTGAGAATCTACAATGTAAACAGTCGTTAAAATAAAGAAAACATATTGAATGAGAAGGTGTGTCCAAACGTTTGGCCTGTACTGTACATATTTTCAGGAGGGAGGAGGAGTACAGGAGCCTGATCAAGGACTTTGTGGAATGATGTCAGTGCAACCATCTCCAGCTAAACACCAGGAAGATGAAGGAGCTGGTTGTGGATTTCCGAAAGATGAAGCATCCTCCAGCTCCTGTCACCATCCAGTGTGAAGACATTGAGGTGGTTAGCGCCTGCAAGTACCTGGGTGTTTACCTGTGTGACAAGGTGGAAGGGGACACGGACACGGACAAACTGTACAGGAAGGGCAAGAGTCAACGTTATTTCCTGAGGAGGCTGATGATCTGCAGTGTGACAGGACAGCTGTGAGGACCTTCTATTGGTCTGTGGTGTCGAGTGCTGCCCTTTATGCTGTGGTGTGCTGGGGCGCATAGTGGCGGAGAGGCAGTTGCTGGCAAAGGTGTCAGCAATCATGGAAAATACATCCCATCCCATCCACACACAAAACATTACAGGGACAGAAGAGCACAGTGAGCAGCCGACTGCTGCTGTAGGAGGTTGTAGCATCAACTCTGGACTCTCGTTTGTTCCACTAACCATTTGTCATCATCACTGGATGGACACTTTTCATATAAAATACATACTGCACTGGATAACTAACTGACTGCAGCTATAACTATACACCACTGTCAGGACTTTACTAGACTTTTATACTTCACAGCTGTTTGACATACATTCAGTAATTACTATTTTTATATTTCTGTATTTCTTTTTATTACGGAAGTACGGAAGAGTATTAGGGCCACGCAGAGAAAAAAAATTAGAGAATGTAGAATTTTTTTTTCATCATGCACTTCGAGAAAAAAGTCGAAATGTCGACAATGAAGTCGAAATTCAATGTCGAGAAAAAATCAAAACATAATGAATACAAAATCAAGAATAATGTCGAAATTGTCGCGTTGTGCGTTAAGCATTCACTAATCCACTTAAGAGTTTAACACCGAGGCTCTTTTCAATGCCGCACAGTGCATAGACGTAAATTAACAACAGCAACAACAGTAGCGTCTCTTGAATTACTTCCTATGACAGCCCTTTCAACATAAGAGTCCGCTGCAATACACTGAACACCACCACAGAAATGTCTCCTCTGGTCCATCCCTTCCAGTGAGGAGAGCGATCGAGAGATGCTCGCTGAATGAGGCCACCTCCTCCAAGCTTGTCTGGTTTATTCCTCGGAACCAGGAGTAGCCAACTCCAGTCCTCGAGGGCCCCTATCCGGCATGTTTTAGATGTTTCCCTCTTCCAACACACCTGATTCAATTGTTCAGCTCACCATCAAGCTCTGCAGAAGCCTGATAACGATCCTGATCATTTGAATCACGTGTGTTGCTGGAGAGACACATCTAAAACATGCCGGATAGGGGCCCTCGAGGACCAGGGTGGCTACCCCTGCT
>OOFC01018932.1:0-14478 GCA_900323345.1 Pseudochromis fuscus
TTTCAAAGGTAAATACTGTACTTTGGACTCCACTACATTCCCAGGAAGTGTGTGGCTACTTACTTTATGTACAGTCTATGCTGCAATGTGTTTCAGGCAGTTTGTCCAGGTAGAGTTGGAGTCACTCATGCGCAAATCGGCAGGAAGTGACCGGCGGCAGAACCGAACAATAAAGAGGGAAGACAGGAAACAGCACGGTTTTGTCGTGTTACGTTTTTTTTTAAACACTATATAGCATGTTAGCATGTTAGCACGTTAGCCTCTAGATGGGAAATTTGAAAACAAAAAAGCAAAACCGAACAGTCAACCAACAAAGTATTATGCACACTCTGCAGGAAGGAGTTTTCTTTTCATTGAAGCCCTTTCAGATTAAAATACCACATTAACAGGAAGCAGACATTAGTTGGGGATTGACTCGGGCACTGAGAACAATACAGCAATGTACTGATATTAGAAAATGTACTTTTACTTTGTACTTTTGAATATTTAAGTATTTTTAAATGCATGTACTTTTGAATACTTAAGTATTTTTAAAGGTAAGTACTTTAGTACTTTAACTTGAGTAACATTTTGACCAATAACTTTTATTTGTAGTTGAGTAAGATTTGACCATGACTATCAGTACTTTGACTGAAGTACTGTAGTTGAGTACTTTGTCCGCCACTGTATGTCACCTTACATATATTTTATTCCAACTGGATTTAGAGGTGGAAATACTTCATGTCCTAATAATGAAGCTGAATCTAATGTATGAAGCAGCTCCTCACACATGCAGGCTGATATCCAACCAAGACCATTTTCTTTAAGTCCACATTCTTTACATGCATCCTCTCCAGGCCAGAGAGAAGCAAACAGTTCACACTTTTTGATCATAACATAAACTGCTCCAGATTCAGAGTAGCATGAAGTATGTGTGTCGGTATTTTGAAGATCCACAGGTGAACAGCTGCAGGCTCCTGTGCTCTCCAGTCGATGTGTAGAAGTGCAGCAGTGCACCGTCTGTACTTCCGTTAACCAACATCAAACGCTGCTCATCGTTACATCTTCACACACGGGTGCGTTTGATGGGTGAGTGCTGAGGTATGCATGCAAGCTACTAGAAGACAATGTTAACCTGCACGTACTAAGTCTCTTCAAAAAATGGTCTTGAGTGTTTCCCAGGGTATGGAAATACCACAAAATAAAAATGTCTGAATGTATGAAATGTATGAAATAATGATTGAATTGATGGGAGACGAGTGAACAGCACCCGCTACAAACTCAAAGAGGCCACATCAACCTTCTCTAAATAATCCAAATGATTGATTGTTGATACAAAGCTGGATGGTGGTGTAGGAAGAGGACAAAACATCACCAAAGTAAAAATGATCTTGGAAAAAAAAATATATATATTTGCAGTTTAAAGACAATCAAACAAACAGTTCAAACGGGAAACCCAGAAACAGTCAAAATCAAAACAACATTTTCCCAAATTTCCTACAAAATCAGCATTTTTATCGTCCAATGAAAAACACTCGAAACAAAACACAACATGTCTGCATCTTTATGTTTCAGTAAATTAAATAAAAGTGACACCAAACAACCCAAACTGTGTGCAACCATTATCATCCTCCCACACAAACAGTCTCCAATCAGACAAGGAGCTGATCCTCCCTGATAAACCTCTTTATACAAAGTAGATGAGGCAACAAAATAAACATCTCTCTGGTAAACTCCATGAATCCATCCTCTGTGTGTCCTCACTTTCAGTTTTGACAGCGACGTTTGAGATCATGGCTGCAGGCGAGTGGATCCATCTCTGGTCTGTTGGTGTTGGCAGAACTCATCCTGTTCTGAGAAGCCACATGTTGTCTCACCCTCACTTTACAAGCAGCTTCCTGCAGCGAAGACTTTTAGGGGATTTTGGTGGAGACCTATCATGACGAGTTCAGTTCAAAGAGTTTGCTTGTAAAATGCTGGTGGGACGTCATTTAGAGACTGTCACTCAAATCAAGGTTCAGATTCATCCCACATTTTATCAGTTTTTTCGATGATTCAGGTAAATGTTGAGTTCCTGAGTCCTTTTTTTTTTTTTTTTGTCTTGTGCCTGCACGTGCATACATGAGCACACATTACACATACCTGGGCGTGGTGTTGTATTATTACCCTGATCCGCAGGTGATGGCTCTGCACCAGCACATGTGGAAGCAGGTCAGACTGCAGGCTCGTAAACACAGGTGTAAACAGTGCAGCTCTCTATGGCAGGGAAACCAGCTTTGCAGATGTTACATGAGGAGGGATTTAACCAGAAATAATGAGGAGTGTGTTATTCATGACAAACTGATCTTCTGGTACCTGGGGTGCCAAAGAAATACTGTGAAATGATCAACTCATAAAAATATAAATTTTCCATAAATAAAAAAACGTTAACAGAAAATCTTGAGCAATTTGTGACTTGTTAATATTTAATAAAAAACATCATTTGCAAATGTAAAAACAATGAAAATTAACATTTTTACATAATTATGTCACATATCTGTCAATTAACAAACACTGATGAAAAAAATCCTTTAATCTAATTGTGTGATATTTTAGAAAAACATGTACAGTATTAAACTTGGATTTAACAGTTGAATTAAAATATATATATATATATATATTTATTTAACTATGATAACTGTGTGAATGTTCATGCATAAATAAATTCGATACAATTATTTAAGAAATTGGAATTTTAGGGTTATTTTTGTGAACAAAATATTAATATTTTTGCATTTTAAAAAACAGTTGAACAGAAAGAAAAGAGAATTTTGTTTTTGTGAAAGCAGAAATGACCATATTTGGATAAGAGGGCAGAGCTGGGGAGCAGCAGGGGGTGGGTCTAATGGAGCATCAGAGGCTGAGGTTGGTCACCATCAGCTTAGTGGATAATAGAGGAAAATACAGTTTATAATGATATAATTTAGAGACAAGAGTGAGTTTATAAAAGTATAAAACCTGCTGTGCTGTTGGTTTGAGTACAATGTTACCTTGTCTCAGCTGATACTCGACTGATGATCAGCACTGAACTTCCCTCTCAACCACTTAAGTCCCATTATCATTTTTTTCTTCACGTCTGGGATCAAAAGTAAGTTTGGGGGAAATAACTCGTCACAGCCACTTTCCCACCGAGCACCCGAGCTGGATTTTTACACAAAGTCCCTTTGTTTGGAGAAGTGCCACACATTGAATGGCTAACAGTGAAAGGGAGCACAGTGTCACGGCCCGGGGATTAGGGTCAGTTTAAAGGTTTGCTGGAGGAGCGGGAGGAAGGGGTCAGGGTTAAGGTTCGAATCGGGATGGGGGATGGCTCCACTACACAAAGTAGGAATGTGTACAGGCCTACAAATGAATTTTGCTTGAATGCTGATTTTATGGTTCCTCAGGGGTGTGTTTTCAAGCGGTCCCTTTCCTGGTGGTTGCTGATCACAGCTCTGAATGCTGTGACTCAGGAGGAGGTTATTTCTAAAAATCTGAGATGCATCAAACTATTATTTTTTTTCCAAATTCTTGTGGATTAATGTGGTTTTCTGTTACAAATATGAGCCTGAATCCTTAAGCTGTTTAATGAAAACCTTTCAGGGAGATCCTAACACCTAATGGGACAAGTATGTGACGGTTTGTCCTGCATGTACAGTGAATAAAGGAGGACAGCTGTACGATAGTGACTGGAGGCTCAGGAATGCACAGAATGATGCCTGCACATGTCGTAATGACTGCTGCCTCCTGACAGAGGCTCGTCTTTGTTGTGAACGTAAGTTTTCGGCCACGCCAACGTGTGCATGGAAATCTCAATGTCACTGAACTGGAGTAACCCTCTTTTAAGGTGAGGCCATACCTCTCAGCCAATCACAATGGGCCTTAGAATCAGGCACCCTGTGTGAGCCAATCAACACGTTTGTGCTCTTTTCTCCCCCCGCTCTCTCTTTCAGTTTCCCCGGATCCCTTTCATTCTTTCTGAAATACTATTTTATGAGTAACAACCAACCCCCAGAGGTGGAAGTGGTTGCCATTTGTTGGTGTGCGCCAGTCAGGCAGCTTTTTTTCCTCCTAAATCTCTTGTCCTTGTGTCTCTTGAGCTTGTCTGTCGCACCATTGTGCGCGACTCATTCATTCACAAAATCCACAATGCTGGGGGGAAATCCCTCATCCCCCCCCCAAGTCTGTTTCACTCGCGACTGTGTCTGTGTTTGCACTGGACAGGAGAGTATCCCGTCACCTTTGAACCTGTCCTCTGTGGAGAGGTGGCAGAGGCGGTGTGCGAGTGTATTTGGGTATGTGCACAGATGTCACGCTGCGAGTGTAACATGAGGTGGGAACGCTGTCATCCATCATCAGGCGTTGCATAATATATGTCAAGCTAAGACACGGCTGTTTCTGATTCTTACTCAACACGGATTCCCACAGGATACCATAACATACAGCACAGCTCAGGTGGTCCGTTCCCATACATCAGGAGGAAGGGAAGGTTGAGAGATGAGCTCCTTTTCATAATACAGCACTGTTTTATTTGGTGGAGCTCTGAGATAAGATAACACAGGATCTCCCGTAGGAATATATGTTTAAATCCAACACGGAGGATGCAGCTGAAATTAGTGGGAAAAAATGAAAGCAACACAAATCAAGTTGTGTTTACAAGCACAACACATTCATCTCAGAGGGTTTTACAATTTATACACAATAAAATATACGTCAGATAAGGAAAGACTTAGGAAGGATACTGCACCCTGAACAGACAGGTTGCAATAGATTCATCAAAAACAGAGTAAGAAGAGTTTGGACACGATGACGCTACAGGTGAAACTGTAGCAGCTGGAGCAAGGTCACCTCACATGTACCAGGATAACACCACACTCACAAGGTCATCAGCTTTTTCTGTGAAGTCTTGATATGAAACAGTTTCCATATGAAACTGAGTCAAACTGATTAAAGATACAATTTTGAAACTTTGTTACTTTTATGAGAATCACCAGGTTTTATCAGGACAGGCGACAGTGAGTAAAGTGTAGAAGAAGTCAGTGTCACACAGAGGTTAATACTGTGGCACTTACTGTTCACCCTTCACTTAAATCCAAAATTAGGCCAGTGGCTTCTCTGTCAGCCACATCATTCACTTTAATTACTATTCCTCCTGCAAATGGATTTCTAATTCACTGCTGTGCAACAAACATCTTTTCAAGGAAATATTCAAAACGACAGAGATGAGTCCTTGTGATGACAAGACGCACACGTTGAAACATTGTTTTCATATTTTGATGAGACACACATCACGTAATCGTCCACTAAAAGGAGTGACAATAGTTTTTCTGATCTATGCTTCAGTTTGGTCTGAATGAGATGAAGAGCTGGTGAAGTTTTACATTCAGATCAACAGGTTTTATTAAATAAGTGGGGAGATCGAGGCAAATATTTATCCAGACAATGTTGCAGAAAAGAGGCTCACCTGTCAGTCTCACTAAATCCATGTCCCTGCAGTGCAACTGAGCTCAAGTCATTTGTGCATCTAGGACAGGGGTGTCAAACTTGTGTCACGGAGGCCGAGACCCTGCAGGTTTTCTTTCCAACCATCTCTCCAGCAGCTGATCTCACTGATTAGATTAGATTAGATTAGTTTATTTGAAGGGGACAGCGCAATTTCATAAAACACATGATAAAACATGGTTAAAAAAGCCAGAATTAGCCAAAAGGCTATTTTTCATCTGTAGTCCCCTGGCCATGAAATAAAAAATCATTAAAATACATATACACAGAAGTACAACAATAAAGAGGACATGAAGACAAGACTACACACAAATCACAACAAACAAAGACAAACTATGAATAGCTGTTAAAAGGCACAGAGTATTTACAAAAGGAATACAAGGAAAACACAAGTTTAAAATGCTACACAGGTTAGCTCCTATCCTCAAATTGAAGGAGGTGTTGGTGATTAAAATCAGCTGCTTTAGTGACAGAAAGGGAAAGAAAACCTGCAGGGTCTCGGCCTCCGTGGCAGGTAGTCCCAGGAGTCACTGAGCTTTTGTCAAGCGACCTTCAGGTTGTTCATGAACTAAAGAATCAAAATCAATATTTGTGTGTGCTTTGGTTTCATAGACAACTCCTGCTGTGACCTGTGCAAGACTCACCACCTGATCATTTCCCACAAGCAGGTAAACAGGGCTGTGACAATATGTTTAGAAATGAGTGATTTCTACAGTATAATTCTACATTGTTCATTGTTGTATTATTTTATTGCGTAACATGGAGACGGCTGAAGCACAAAGCCACATGTAGTAAGGATTCCTAGAAGGTACTACCCAGTTCTCCGTACTGCATTCATGGGCTGGCGTGTTACAAAACAGCTGTCATCACTCATCACCTGATGCACTGGCCCTGCTGGGACGGCCTCAGGTTAAACTGGTAATTTATTCCTAACGTTAGTAAACAGGGAGGCAGAGGACAGAGCTCCTTTGCATTTAGACAACAGATCAGCAGCAGCTCCTCACGAACACACAGACAGGAAGTAAAACACTGAGGGGTTTTAAGTCAGTGCTACAGAAACTAACTAATATATAACTAATACAAGCATCACTTGTATCACACTTTGTACCCCTGCTGCTGGGAACACATATAAGGTGTGATATCACTTCAGATATGAGGAAGTTTGAACGTCCCGTAACTTCCTCATAATTGAACTGACTGTTTCTTTCAAGGAACTATCACTTCTTCAGTTTATCCTCCAGCAGCCACCAGATGCAAACACATCAGGGTTTGATTTCAACCAACCAAATGCAGTAATGCACGCGTGTAAGAGCCGCAACCGACTCGCTCTGTACATCAAAGTCTTGGTGTTAGTTGCACATATGTCTGATGTTTTCCTCTGCTGCTGTTTGACTGACTGATGATGTAATGTCTTCATGCATTTGTCTGTTTTCATTGCTTTTTGTGCAACTTTTCCACCTCAGACAAACTTGTTTTCAACTTTTTGTATCAACCAATGTTTCACTGAAGATATGTAAAACAAATACAGACACTAAACAATGCTGTGTTTTTATCCAGAACTGGGTAAATATTGGTACAGGTATATTGTGTACAAACAACAAAATGCTGAGTAAAAACAACATTCAGCATAAAACCATTAAAATGTTGTGTAAAAACAATGAATTGGCTAAAATCAACAAATGCTGGATAAAAACACAACAGTTTTGTGTAGAAAAACAACAACAAAATGTTGGGTACAAACAAAAACCTGCTGAGTGAGAACAAACTATTGGGTAGATGATAAAAATAATAATAAAATGTTGGGTAAAACCAACAAAGTGCTGAGTAAAAACAACAAAATTCAGCATAAAAACATTAAAATGGGAAAAATCGACAAATGCTGGGTAAAAACACGACAATTTTGTGTAAAAAAAAAACAAAACGTTGGGTAAACACAAAAGACTCACTGCTGAGTGAGAACAAACTATTGGGTAGATAATAAAAATAATAATAAAATTATTATTAAATAATATAAGTAAAAATAGCCCATCTTGGTGAGTTGGATTAACCCAACATTTATTTACCGTATTTTCCAGACTATAAGCTGCTACTTTTTTCCGACGCTTTGAACTCAAACACCGGTGTTTCTCATGTATCGCGACACGAAGCTCGTTAGCTTTTTACAAGCTAGCAAGCTCCATGCCGCTGATACATTTAGCATCGTCACATCAGACCCGGTCAGAGTGGACCACATGAAACTGTTCGAATAAATCATAGCGGTTAATAGACAGGTGTGCTCAATAGTCCGGAAAATACGGTACTTTCTAGCCCAATTTTTGAGACCAATTAGATTCATAGCCCATGGTTATTACCACTTGTCTGCTCTTTGCTCTTTTAAAATAAGAAACTACAATATTTATTGTTTTGAATTTAACTTACTTTGTTTAAAAAAATCTGACACATACACACCAATTAAAAACAGCTAAATTTCAAAGGAAATATCCCAACCTCTCTTTACTTGATTTAACATTTTTCAGATTGGGGTTTTTGTTTGTGTAATTCAAACAGGTGTAGATCACAGAGGAGGTACACCAATATTAAATGTGATCTTGGATCTAATGTACGTGCAAAATTCAGAAGGGTACTAACAGCAGGAGGACTAGCCTGCTATTTAATGCTATTACTTGTCATGTAATTGCTTTAGTTAGTGGATCCTCCCTAAAATAAATTAACAAATAACCCACCACATGTCTGACAATTTACATTTGAAAATAAAGTTGTCATATCACAAGATAGCAAATATTTAGACAGGAAGTACCCATAATGCAGAGTAGCATCTTACATGTATTGGTTGGCAAATGGTTTCCCATTGGTTCCCAGAGCGTTAAAATCCTTCTATGATATTTTCCACATTCCCTATTCCTCTTTTTTTTCATTCATTTTTGTTCTGTATTGACATTTTTTCCCTCCCCGGTGAGTTCTCTCCTCTTCGGCCTCTTGTGTGCTCCCCTGTGTCCTGATCTCCCCTGAACCGCTGCGGCTTTAGCGATTAACCCCTTAAAAGTGTGCACGAGTCTGCTGTTTGTGTTGGGGGTGTGCGCACCTCGATCCCACGTGTGGCCCTGCGTAATGCATCTAAAGCACAGGCTTCCTGCTCTCCTCCCACTGCTGTAGCCCGGGGACATACACTCACATACACTCACAGGTGGAGGCAAATATAGGATGATGAGAGTCGATACAGGCATTGGCCCCAGAAAATAGACAGCAGATTGAAAATGTATCACAATTACAAACATCTCATCCCTCTGATTTTATGTTGGTATTTTTAGCAATTATTTTATAGCAACCTCTTTGTGACATTGTTTGTGACCTTGGAAACAAAGGTTGAGTAAAAATCTAATAAATAAACCTCAAGTCAAGATCCAGTTACAGTTTTTTTTTACACAGTGTTCCTTCACATTTTATTATAATCCTGCTCAGACAAATAGAAACTGACAGAGATATGAAAAAAAACAGACAAAAATAGAAAAAAAAATACTCCCTGGAAACAAAATAAGGAGTATTGAAGAAGGAGAGGGCAATCTGAGGCTGTGTTTGTTATCCACAATAAAACTAAATGCACTGGATTGAAGTAAAAATACTGGCTTGCATGAATTTGACCAGGAAATAGCTGCATGATCTCCCTGTAGTTTTGACCCAGTCTCAGCGCTGACAGAAGTTTGTCTGGCCTTCGCTGTCTGTCTGCTAGTGCTTGTCCAGCCATGTAGAAGAATTGACCTTTAGCTCCCTGCATATGGTATGTAGCACGGGGAATAGCACCCTCTGGGGTGGGACAGGGGTCACTGCATTGCGTCTTCACTTCCACCGCGACCCGATGATCGACAGGCGCTCGTCGGGTGTGTTTCTGCAGCTCATGTAGGGTTTAGAAGTAAAACCCGAGTAGGCGTCTGCAGCGGCGGTTTAATCCCAGCTGGATCCTACGGTGCAGGTGATGATGCAGCGGTGTTTGAAAGCTAGGCTGCAGATTCACCTGAAGAAAGGTGCATGGGCAGAGCTAGAGATGTAGGAGGGAGCGGTGTCATAGATCCTTGTGCACCTTCCCCCCTCTCACTCTTCCTCCATCCTCCCGCCTCTTCCCCCTTTCTCCTTCCCCCTGTCTTCAGCTCTTGCACAGGATCACATTAATATTCCTTTGAAGCCTGTTTCAACTGCAGCCAGATCTCCCTGTCCCTCTCTTCCACTCTCACTCCTTCTCTTTTTTACTCTCCCCTCCCTCTTGCTTTTTCTTTTTGTTTCCCGAGCTATTGTTTCCCCAGAAAGGGATCGGCTTTTTTCCACCATTTCCACCCGGCGCGGCAGGGAGGGGCGGCGCTATTACCTTCAGTCAGGAGTTCCCCTTGTTGCATACGTGCGCACCCACACATGCATGCACGCACACACACATGCAGGGGTGGTGGATACCGATGCCTTTGACAGACCGTGTTGATTGGTTCAGAATGGTTGCTGCCTCTTGTAGGAGAGTGGAACGGCTATTTTTAGATCAAGGGGTAGCTGGGAGAGAAAGACTGAGGAGGGCTGTGTGTGTGTGTGTGTGTGTGAGTGTTTGTAAGGAATACTGCAGTCTTGAAGGAAGTTTCCTCTTCACACACACACAAACACACACATGCACTTATGCAGCATTGCCCCTCTAAAGCCAGGGTGGTGTGTTTGCCCCTTTTTCTCTCCTCCTTCATCCTTTTTTTTCTTGCCTCACCGCCACCCCCTCTCCAACAATCTCCCTTGTTTCTCCCTCTCTTTCTTCCTCTCTTTCTGAGTGTGCAAATGTCAGCACTTTCCTATTTATTTGCCAGAGCCCAGAGCAACGTCCTGCACCCTCTGTTTACCTCTGTCTCCACAGCGCTGCCCCATCGGCGCCGCTTTTCCTCCTCATCACCCCCTCTTTTTCAATTTCTCTTCCCTCTTCACATCCTACATCTTTTTCCTCTTTTCCACCCCGCATCCTGCCATCCTTCCCCATCCCTTCCTCCAGCTCTGTTGCATTCTCCTCCTTTGCACCCTCCCCTCGCCATCCCACTTTTTACACCCTTCTCCCTTCACCCGTCCCTCCGCCCCTCCACTCGTTCATGGATCATGGCACTTCATTGGAGTAACATCATGACATTTCCAGTCTTGACTACAACTAGCGCATCAAGTTTTTTTTGGCCTCAATCCACTGCACCACCACCACCACCTCCGTCGCCTCTCTCTCCTCATTTTACGTCTATTTTAAGACGCGAGCGTGTCCGTTCATGTTTGGCCCCATCAGATCACAGAACACCTTGTCCCTCTCTTCATCATCCTCAACTGTCTCTTTCCGTCTCCTTTGTTTTTTTTTTATCTTACCATTTTTTTCCTCTCCACATGTCTTCATCTCCCTTCCTGTCATCCTCCATCCGTCACTCTATCCGTCTGTGATCACCACGATGACTCATGTGGCTCACACCTGCTCTGCAGTCGAGGGGCAGCCATGTTTTTTTTTTGTGAGGGGTGCTTGGAAACCATAAAGTGTAGTGAGATCAAAAAATATGCTCGGTGAAGATGGTGGGATGCTGGTGTTTGTTTGATTTTCAGAGTGACCCTGTTTAATTTGCAGCATATGGGTTGGAAACAAGGTGGCAGTTACACCAGACACATCTGCTTTGCAACACTCACGACTGACAATTGGGTCGGCGACAGATGATAGCACCGTGTTCTTCATCATTTAGACAATCCCTGTACGCTGGAAATATTCTCCACTGGTGTGAAAATGTAAGAAGAAACACAAAAGCAGCACAGATTCATTTAAAGATGTGGTTTCTTGGATAATTTGGGCGAATGTCTCATGTGCTTAACTTACCCCTTTTCCACCAAACAAGAACGGGTGCTAGTCCTGGTGGTTAGTTGGTTCAGATCCTGTTTCTCCTATAAACCGGTTTGAGTTGGTGTCGCGTCAACGTAAAACGTCAGTACGTCGCTGCATAGGTAGCTGGTTCACAACAACCGGCCGTTAGCAAGCTAGCCGCTGTTAACAAACTACTGTTACCCTGTCCATGAAAAAAATATTTTTTCTAGTTACAACATGATTGAGTTAAAGCAGTGTTGCATTGCTACGTGTGGTATTTATTCAGTTTTGGGGAATTGCGATGGACTTCCTGATCGCATATGATGGCGAAGCGCACCCTCACTGTAATAATGTTTAAATGGAGGAGTTATCGTGTACATACAAGTGCTGTTCCTGGTTTTACAAGTTTACACTGAGATCCAGAGCCAAAACCATATTTTCATTACTCTACTCTTCTACTATTGCTAGCTGTGTTTCCACCGTCACTCCTCCAGCTCCTGGCGTAGTCGCTGCTTAGTCGGTGCTAAGTCTGGCTCAGCAAGGAAGTGGGGCCGGACTTAGCCCCAGTTTTAGCGGCTGGGGTCGGTTCTCGCAGCGGTGGAAACACAACAAACTGGGGCTAAGTCAGGAACTGGCCCCGAACTAGCACTGGAACCAGCTCGGTGGAAAAGGGGTAACTGCTACACGTACAAGTGAGCTAGCATGAAGGAAGTAGAATCGTGTTAGTCGTTGATAGTTTTTTGCTAGTCTTAACTTGCATTTAGCAGAAATTACCTGTTGGACACCACTCATGTATTTTACCAAATCTGTGCTCAAACTAAACATTGTCTCCCTTCTCTTTGTGTCCATCCAGTGAGCGACAGCTGTTTTCGGAACCTTGCCGAGGACCGCAGTGGCGTAAACCTCAAAGATCTCGTCCACGATCCCTCCCTGTGAGTATTGGCCTTTTCACGATACTTCAACCGGCAGAAATGACTAAAGAACCTTCACGCACACAAACGTTTAATCCTGATCAAAGTTCTTTGAAATCTGCTACACACACACACACACACACACACACACACAAAAACCGACAGCGACTCTCTGCATGGGTGCATCTCTGTGTGCGAGCCTTCCTCCTGTTAGTGCAAGAGTGTAACTAAGAAACTAAAAATATCTTTTCAACGCGACATGTCGGGGCTCAGTGTCGCCCTATGAAGAGAAATTCCCAGCATGCACGGCAACAACAAAGGAGCTGCAGCGCTCTTCTGTTTCAGGATGACTCCTTGTAGCTGCGAGAAGTCATTATTTGTTCAAAGGAAGCTAAACGAGGTGAAATCAACAATTGTTTCCATTAAAAGGGGGACAATGCTCCCTCAGCGCTCATTTAGCTTATTCCTTATAAACAATAACCGTGGTGGTCATGTGATTTATACGGTGCACCTTCATTTGACTGCTACTCATTCCTCTGGCTTTATTATTATTATTATTATTATCATCATGCAGTTATTTCAACTTCCTGTCTTCTGGGACGGCCTTCCTCGATGTTTTGCATCTCGGCCGTGAGGATTTTCGTGAGGTCAGGTGCTGATGCGAGGAGATCAGGCCTGGCTCACAGTTTTATCCCAAAGGTGGAATTCAATATGCGGGCCAGTCGGGGAAAGATAAAGGTCTTCCCCAAACTGCTGCCAGAAAGTTAGCAGCACGGCATTGTCTAAAACTCGCTTTCACTTCATTACACTGCACATACCACACATTGCCTTGTGAGGTGTCACCACAGCCTGTGACGAGACCCTCCACACACTCCTGTAGACATCCCAGCCATCCTCCATACCTCAATTGATTTTTGCTGGAGCTGCCCTCCATCCCTGTCACAGCATCACACTAGTCAATATCACTGGAGTGTCATCGCCCCTCGCTGAGGGACCCCGGACTGATCCAGGCTTGTCATGTCCTTTACGGTGTGTTTATTTTGAGGCCGATGTGTAATTTATGTGTCAAGGCTGTGTGTGACACAGAGAGGGAGTGTGAGCAGCCGTGTGCCATGTCATGTGCGTCACGCTTGACAGAACGCCAGAAAGTGATTAGGGATTCATCACACGCTGATTTGTACAGTGTTGCCACTCTGGGAGGAAGAAAGTTGAGTTGTTCTTTATTGTTTGGTTTGCTGGCAACATGCTTTAATCCAGGTGTGTGTGTTTTATCTGTTAAGTTGTGTATTTCACAAGGGGTCGGGCTCTGGAGTGGAAACTGTGTTGTGCTGACGTCACTTAAAAAGCTTTTGTGTGCACATGTGAACTCAGCTGGTGTTTTGGTTTTGTTTGGCCTTGGATTGCGAGCACATGTCCACTTTTTACTTTCTCGTGCTCTGCAACTTTAAAGATTTTTAAAAGCTATGAACAAATTTGAACTTATTAATTACCTGACAGTTTAATTAAGAAGCTTTATCTGCCTTGTCACTCATCTACTCCTGTAAGAACCAAAACAGACAATGTTAGGTATATTTTTAAATCCTGTGAATATCGTTATGATGCTTTTTTTTTCCCATTTGCACTCGTGCTCATGCATACTGTGCTTCCTAAACTGGATTTCTAATCAAAGTCCAGTTAATGAATAAAAGGTTTCTGTCCACTTGAACACTAATAGTGAGCTTTTATTTTGAAAAGGTTAAAGGAGTTGTTGAGAGCATATTTAATGCTTTGATCCTGATCCCATTTGAATCCATCAGAATGAGGCATTGTACTAAAATATGACGAGTTAAACTTATCAAAGAGAAAAAGTTAGAAATGAATTTCTCCTGCAAGTCGGCTTCAAATAGAGGTCTGTTAGTTTACTGCAGTTTATATAAATAAAGGCCCTGATCAACATTTCAGGTCAATAGATTATCTTTGAATTTTTTTTTTTTGAATTGTCTTCATTTTACCAAACTGTTTCCTTGAAATCACATGTGAATATATAATAATACAAGTGAAATAAAAGAGGAACAAAAGGCTGTACAGATAAATTTTTTACAACATAATTAAAAATGTTCATTGACAATATATTCAATTAGTTTAATAAGAGATTTCCTGGTTAAAGTTAACATGCTTACTTTTTAATGTCTTAATATTTATGTATTATATTTACTTTAAAATAACTCAAGCCCATATCTACATAATAAT
>OOFC01018935.1:0-16317 GCA_900323345.1 Pseudochromis fuscus
AGGCCGCGGGGGGACGGCCGCGCAGCAGATGGAGCCCAGTGTGGTGCTAAAGTTACATCCTCCTCTCTTCACCCACTGGAAACCTCCTGGTGCTCCACAGATACTCGTGTGTGTGTGTGTGTGTGTGTGTGTGTGTGTGTGAGAGAGAGAGAGGCAGGCATGTGTTAGGAGTTTCTCACCTTTCAACAATGAGAACTGGCAAAGGAGGAGGTAAGGTAGCAATTATGTTGGATGACACAACAGATGGCATCTTATTCACTTGTGAAGTCATATAGTAAATACTTTGCACATCACAATTAAAATCTGGGTAGAGGTTGGTGCATTCGTGTCATACACCACAACTGGCACATCAACTCTAATTCCAACATAATCCTTTGAAATTAGAGCCGGTTGCTTTTGATAAGATTCATTTTGTCAGAAATTCAACTTATTCTGTTAATGCATGCAGTTGCACTCCACTTTAAATTGCCTGGTAAAAGTCTGAACTTTAAATACAAATCGGTATCACTGAGCTCTTTCTATACACTTAATTGAAAATTAAATGGAGAGGTGGAGAGCAGTCAAGGAATAAAGGACGTTGGATATTTCTGGACACCGTTTGTAATTTAGATTCAGAGAGACATTTACCAGCTAACACATGCTTTTTAAGGTTGCACTGCAAAAGCAGGATATGTAGGCGGGACAAAACATTTGGAGCAATCTGATTGGAGCATTGAAACACAGTGAAACACCATAGCAAGCTAGCTAACATTATGAGATCATGTTAGTACAGGGGTGGGCAATCCTGGTCCTCGAGGGCCGCTATCCTGCATGTTTTAGATGATTCCTTCTTCCTACACACCTGATTCAAATGACCAGGATTGTTATCAGGTTTCTGCAGAGCTTGATGATGAGCTGGTCACTTGAATCAGGTGTGTTGGAAGAGGGACACATCTAAAACATGCAGGATAGTGGCTCTCGAGGACCAGGATTTCCCACCCCTGTGTTAGTACTATGCACTGTAACATCCATCCAAAAAGAACACATGTGACACATTCTCCTTTATTGTAAAACAGATCACAGCTACTATAGGTCACTGCTCCAGCCACTCCAACAGGCATTTGAGTATTGTCACCTAGCAACCAAACTAAAGTTATGTTCAATATGAAATTCATACTATAAACACTTTACTTTTTGTTACAGATATAACTGTTGATACTGGTACAACAAACTACTAATTAGTACTACTACAGCGGCTACTACTCTGTTTTCTGGTGGTAATTGAATTGTACCACTAACAGCAGAATGATTGACAGGTGGAAGTAATGATGCTGTTTGTTGAAATTGCTTTGGGCAAGATAACAAATGTCACCATTTTTTTTCTTTTACCCAGGAAATGAATGTGATTAAACTTTGATTGAACTTTAAAAGAAAAAAACTAATATGACATTATTAAGGAAGTAAACAATACTACTTTAAAGATTAAAAAAACCTGTATTAGGTATATCTTGCTAGAACCGCACACACACACATACATATTATAGCATCACAGTTTGAGGGCAGCAGCTTCATGATGAGAGCTGTCCTTTCACCACATCCCTGTTACTGCTGTTAGATCTGGTAACTGTGGAGGCCATGTCAGTCCAGTGAACTCACTGTCATGTTCCAGCAACCAGCCTGAGATGATTTGAGCTCTGTGACATGACGTGTTATCCTGCTGAAAGTAGCCATTAGAAGATAGCACACTGTGGTCATAAAGGGATAAGCATGGTCAGTAACAATGATCAGTGAGGCTGTGGCATTTAAATGAGGCTCACTTGGTACTAACAGGTCCAAATTGTGCCAAAATAAATAAATAAATTATCCCCCACACCATCACAGCACCAGAAGCCAGAATTGCTGATACAAGGCAGAATGGATCCATGTTTTCATGTTGTTTATGCGACATTGTGAGCCAACCATTTCAATGTGGCATGACAAATGTGACTCATCAGACCAGGCAGTGTTTTTTCCAATCGTCCATTGTCCACTTTTGTTGAGGCTGTGCCCGGTGTAGCCTCGGTTTCCTGTTTCTGCTCAGCTGCCGGTGCCAATCAGCTTCAAGTTTTGATGTGTTGTGTATTCAAATGTGTTCTTCTGCAAACGTGGGTTGGTGCTTTGAGGTAGTGTTGCCTTTCTATCAACTCCGGCTTTTCTCCTCAAAGTTTTTCCATCAATAAGGTCTTTTGTCCCAAGACCGGCTGCATGTTTTCTTCTGTTTCAGACCTGTCTCTGTAAACCCCAAAGATAGTTACGGTGAAAATACAAGAAGATCAGCAGTTTCTGAAAAACTCAAACTACTTCATCTGACACCAAGAGGTCCCTTAAATCACCTTAGTTTGAACTTCACCAGCTCCTGTTCACCATGACTGCATAAATTTAAGATATCCAGCAATTTAAATAAAATCCACAATAACAACAATCACAACAATACAACAACAACAAATAAATATATGTAAAGGTTTGAAGAGTAAAATAAAGTTTGCATAGAAAAATTAAATTAAGAAGAGCAGCAAAAATATCAAGGCATCCATATTATTGCAGTTTAATGTGATTAGTTGATCAACAACATGTGTCCCTGATAGAGTTACCAATAAGTGTATATCACCTGTAAGTTAATAGAGCAAACTTGTAATAAAATATTTAGCTATTTGCATATTCAGAAGATAAAGGAGAAGCGTAGTATTTATTTGGAGTGGAGCATCTGTCAAGGATCAACCAGTTTCACACATTCATCACAGAATCCATGATTAAACTTTCACTTGCTACAGCCTGCAAAGATGCTAAGTATTGAATAAAATCATGTCTTTTGAAAGCTGTGCCTGTTCAGATTGTCTTTTCAAACAATAATCATGTTGTAGTTTTTAGCCATCAAGGTCTCCACACCTTAGTTTTTTCTTTTCTCCTTTAACACTAAAGAAAACAAATCTGTGCCATGGCAAGGATGTAAAATTCACTCTCGAGTATTTGCACGATGGATTTTGAGAAGTTAGGAGTATAGCACAGGTCGCTCGCTGAGAAGCACTCAAGTTCATTTATGTAATTTTTTTTTTTTACGAGACACTGTAACTAAATGTTGACATGTATTCATGCGTAGGAATGAGTCTGCGAGCGTCTCTCACCAGCCGTGTAGGATAGTGTTTGCTGTTCTGGACGGGAAAAGCTTAATTTCATGCACCGTTATCAATCACTTCCATTACCGCAGCCCACATGCATTTGACAGCAGAGCTAATAAAAGGAAAAGTAAACCACAGAGAAAGTGTTTATGATGGAGCGCTCTGCGTACTTCTATCTATACTTTAAGCCCTGCTCTCCTGCCCCGTTCGTGAGAGTAAATGCACAAGTGTTTTGATTGATAACCCCTCCACTGTATCATTTCACTCCTTCCCTGTGCATTTATGCTCTCCCTCAGCAACTCCTTTGTTCCCTCTCACAGCTTTCTCTATTGCCTCTCTCAATCAGCCTTGCCAGGTCTATAAATACAATGACAAATCTGGCAGGAACTTTGCGAGGGGATTTTTTTTTTTTTTTTGCACCGCAGTTCTCTTTTGTAGAGATACAGCCACGACATGGTAACTGTGCAAAACAATGTATATTTTACTCCTGTTCAGTTATATGACTAGTGGACAGGATGCGTTTAATAATTATTACCTGAGTTATATCTTTAAAATGTCACCGGGGGCATGGGAGCCTCATAGCTTCTAGTTGAGATGTGGTGTGAGGGTGGATTTCAGTGTCGAGATCGTAAAGTGATATTGTAGTTCCATTGCCCTAGTTACTGGATCCAATTTAGGGCATCGCTCAACCTTAAATTTGTACCTGTCTACAGTAGCGGGGAAGCCTTGTAAAGCCGTAACAGGATGAGCGATCGACTCATCTGTTAGTAATGGGCCTGAGCTCACTGGCCAGCTCTCATAATTTGACCCGGAACAAGCTTTGACAGAAACAGAGCGCCAGATTAAGATGTATTCCTATCACACCTCCCCCTTTCTCCACCTCCAGCAGGCTGCAGCCCCGGCAACTCCGTCCGACTTTTTCCCCGCCGGCCGCTCTTATTTGCTGTGAAATTTCACATTAACCTCCCATAACCTGCGCAATGCAGGCAACACCAAAGCAACTTTCCAATCCACGAGCACTCCTCGCCGAAAGATAATCGTTTGCCTTGTCATTTTTCCGCCTGCTCCCTCCCCCCCATCCCCCAGCCCTCATCCTGGAGATAAACTCTAGCACTGGAAAGAGCAACAATTTGCAGCAGGAGCTCCTGCACCGCAGAGACCTTATGATCCCATTCTGCAGTATCAGACGCTTGGGAGATGAGGTAAGCCGGTTTCTTCAGTCTCCCTTTTCTGGTTATCACCCAACCACAGGCAGACAAACACAAGACGAGGGGTCCTCGGGGAAAAGCGCAGCATGTGTTGTGCTTCAATATAGTTTTGGGTTTAACAGCTATTTTGACAAAACAGAAATCAAATCTTCAGCAAAGTGACAATAGAGATAGAGGTGAGATTAGGAGTAATTGAAAGAGAATCCTCTTGGAGGAGGAGAACTGAAGGGTAAAAAAAAACAGGTTTTGTGCTTTTCTGTTTATGAGCACCACAAGTTACATTTGAACATCATTTTGTTTATTTTGTGGGCATCAGTAATCTCACCAGCTCGTCTGCCTTTATTGTTTTTCTCTGCACAGCCCAATGAGCTGTTATCGTACCTAAGCCTCCCAAGGACAGCGAATGGCAGGCTCGGAGTCACCATAATATAGAGCCTAGTTAAGTCCCTTGGTATCTCAGTTAAGAATGTCACTTGCAGAAGTGAAGGGCAGAAGAGTGAAATTCAGGCTCGGAGGCTGTGAATGGGGATTAAAGGTTTTTTGTGTGGGACACAATTGTGGCAGTAATTATTATGAATTGGTTTTGCTGCAGACAGGCAGGTTTAAAAAGAAAGGGGCTTGAGAATGTGTGGATTTTTCAGTCATGGTGTTGGACTTTGCTTCCCTGTAGTCATCAAAGTCCTCTCTGCTCAATGACTCCTGTTCAATTAAAAGCCCATTAGACAGGAGGTGCGTGGTCCCTGCATTTATCCTCACTCCTGCAGTGCTGCAGTCACCTTTTGCCTACAGGACATAATTAGAGAATCTGAACTAGAAATCAGAAAAATGTCACTGCCTTCAGACTGCAGGAGGCTGGATGTTGCAGCAGACTACAGCAGGTAAACATTGTGCCTCACACGTTTTTGTACTCGTCTCCACACCTCTCTGATAGTGTCCCAATCAGATTCATCAACCTGTCTTAACTGGACTAACTTGGTATAAACTGCTTGTTTCAGTCTGATGAAAACATCTGTTCATGAAGAGCTGTACAATTATGACATTTAATCATCAGCATAATCAGCACCTTCTAAATTACCTAAGAGGAAGAGTGGGAGAGTTTAATTCACAAACATGTTATCAAAGATGAAAAACAAAAATTCCTCATTTCTTTGGGTCTTGCTGTTAGAAATCAACAGACAAACAGATGTTAAACAAAAGTTTAACAGTGTCAGGAGTCATATTAGGGGAACTATAACAACTAAAACCTCATCAATGTGTCAACAGAGCAGTGCTTCAAGAGGAAAAAACTGTGGTCTGACTTGAACAAAAACAATAAATGTCTTAACTATCAATTTATTTTAGTACATTTCTACAAACTCTAAGTTAGTTTGAACGTAGGACGACAGCCTAGCTCACATGATTTTTGTTCATACAAACTGGAACCGATCCATATTTGCCACTTCAGAATAAATCTGCTGTTTTCACACCAGTAGTTCAGTTTGTTTAGTCCTGACAAAGAAACAACAACCACAGTGTTATCTGTCAGTGCTGGTCTTGTTTGTGTTCACACTGGCTTTTTACAAACAACCCAAAACTGTGAGGGTGAAGGCGAAAAACTGTCCTTCAGGGAAGCTGCCATAGTAATTATACAGGGAGCCAAATCCTTGTAGGGAGGATGTCAGGGTGGATGAGCGGGTCAACAAGGCATTTGACTTCAATGTAGGCAACTGTGGTTTGTTTCACTTTTCAAACAAAAAGTTATTCATTTTTACCTTGACTGTACAGAAGCAAAAAATATCTACTGAGACACTTGTGTTGGTTGCATTCAGACAGCAGAGGCTAGTGACCTATATATGTTGATTTATGTGTTCTGGTGTAACTAAGAGCTCAGGAAATAAAAGACAGTGCGTGTTATTAAACGGCAACTCAGAACCTGTTTTTTCTTTTTTAAATAAGAGAATAAGGAAGTAAAAAAAAACAGTTTATCATTAACATCGGGAAGGGATTGTGGCGATGTGGTCATTATGTTAAACTGACTGTAATTAGAAGCTGAAACGAAACAATAATTTGGTCACAAGCACAAGACACATCTGTGTTTTCCCACATATTTTCCTTTTCTAATTGATCAAGGAAATGTCCCTGCATCCATCCCTGGTACCATTGCTAAAAAACATCAAAAGTGGATCCACCGTTTCTTTTTATGCAGCCCAGTTATGTAGTCTGCATCAAAAATAAAAGCTTTCACCCAGCCAACACAAAGCAACCCCCCTGGAAAAACCCACCAGAGTTTGGTTAAACAGAATCAAACAGGCCAGTGGTGAAAACACCGCATTGTCCGAGTGACAGTGCTACAGCGATGCCGGCAGTAACAGCATTGTGTTGGCTGCGTAAGTGTTTCTTCTGAACAATTCGTTCAAGAGCAGCGCTTTGATGTCTCTCTTGTTCTTCAAAGTGCTGCTTCGGTGACGTAAACAGAAAAAAAAAAACACAATGTTTGCACTTTCCACTGTATTGATTTCCACTGAGCTTCACAAGAAATATGCAAAGTCATTATCATACAGTACCTATTGGATAACTGTCACGGACTGAAGCTTTATCGTGTTCGACACAATGAGTTGTCTTTATGCTCTCAGACTGTGTGCTTGTTTATATGAGCAGAAAAAATATTCTGTATCTCAGATATGGACAGATGGATTAATGTCCAAACACAGACATACAGACCGAGGAGGAGGAGGAATTCTGCTTCATACCACCGCCTGCAGAATCGAATCACCAACCACGAAAACGACCCAAAATACACATGTAAACACATATTAAACAGAGCATCGGTTCAAACTGGACACCAGCACTTCAGCAAACCCCCATCACTTCCTCCCTTAGTGTCTTTCTTTGTTGTTGTTGTGGAATTAGTCGATTTATAAAAAAGGAATTTCCTAAAACCCTTCTCTTCCAGAGGCGCTCTCAGCTGACTTTATTAATTAGCAGGCTCCTCTTTACTCGCTCTCCTCCTCCCCCGTTCCACTCTCGTCTAATTTTTCTGGGTGTGAAAAAGAGCTTGGAACAAAGCAGCATGGATGAAATGAATTGTTATCCCCGCTAAAGCCCTCAGAAACCTCTCTTGGCCGTCAGATTTCCTCTCAGTGTCTCTGCCTGTTGCCATTGTTCTTTGACACTGTGTGATATAAACGCCACTGGCAGCCCTGATTATCCCCAACACCCGTTCCCTCTCCTGCAGCAGTCACTGTATCACAGCTGAAGTTCACTTTCTAAATATAAAATTTATTATTAAAAAAAAAAGACCATTAAAGCTGCTAGCTGGGTGTCGAGTGGGTCTCCCTTATAAAAAATTAAGTAACTCCACGTTCCTTTTACTGCAACATTAAAATCGCTCAACTATCACCGTCATCTTGTCAATGTCCTTTCATGTTGGGATTAGGCTCGTCTAAAGTGATTTGCTTTTGTGTGACTCCCCGTGGCCGAGGCCCCGAGATGCCCTGTGGCTCAAACTGCCTGCGCTGCATTGACAGAAGAGAGGAGGACGGATTAAGTAGAGTGGGACAATGAGACAGACGAGGAAGATGAGAGGAATCGAACAGGAAGTGAGGCTGGCAAGTGTGGAGAGAGGGGCCTTCGTGAGGTAGATGTTCCTGACTGGTAGGTTTGCTAACTTCTTGGTTTATTCCTGCTAAGAAGATAATGTTGGCCTTTTAAGTTGGAAAAGGACCATATGGTAAAACTGTCCTTGAGAACTGTCTTTGTGCAAAGGTGGAAAATGTAGCATTCAAGTAGTTTCTATAGAGTTAGATAGATCTGATAGCATGATCCTTTCACTGTAAGTCAGGTATTAGCATGGCAGGATTTAAAAGAGAAACAATACTTGAGAACAACATTAACACCTGAAGGGCAGAACTTTTGTCCCTCTCTTCTAACAGTGAGAGTTACACTATTGGCACATTTACACCTACTCGCTTCGCTTCGCTTTGGTTTTGTCGCATTTACACTGGAAAAAAAGTACCTGGAACTTGGTACCTGGTACAACTTTTCGTACCTCTTCTCCTGCGGTTCCAAAAAATGTACCTGGTCGGGTCGGAGCAGGTACTAAAATCTCATTGGTCGGAATCGTCACTGCGTCCTTACGTCATCACCGCTTGGCACGTAATCTGTCCCCGCAAACACGCAGGCATTTTTAAATTTTCGGCAAACTGTGCAGACGTGCAGAGAAATGGCATCTGTTAGAAATCCTGCCCCATGGACTCAGGACGAGGTGCAAACCTTTCTGTCATTAGTCGCCGATGAGAAAATTCAGCAGGAGCTGGACGGCGTGGTCAGAAATGAAAGAATCGCATAAAAGATGACGTCACGAACGACGACCAGCTACACGGAGGAGGGACTATCCTCGGCAATGTAAATGTAACTGAGGGGTCCCGATCCTGAGCGATCAGAGGCGAAGCGAAGCGAGTAGGTACCAGTGTAAATGCGCCATATGTGTGCTTCCAATGCATACTCCATGGTAATGGTTGTTCCCCTCCTCAGCTCTGGCAAACCAGCCATTGCTGGTTGATGGAAAATACATTGTTACCTGTGCCATGAGGGAGGTGCTGCAACTAATTGTCGTCACCGCATAGGCTGTGTTTTCTTTTTTCTTTATGTTTTTATTGCCTCTTGTTGATTTGTTGGTTTGTTTGTTAGCAGCAGTACCTAAAACTACTGAACAGTTCTCAATGATGTTTTATTTTTTTATTTATATATAGCCTATTGTTTATTTATTTAGGTTTACATAATGGAACAAATAGTTCAATTTGGAGAAAGATCAGAAAATGGTTTAATAAGATAGGTTTAATGATCTCTTCAACATAAATGACTTTACAGTTACTTGTTTGTAGTTTTTATAATGACCCTTGAACCTGAGGTCACCACCCAATGTGTGTATATGAGACTCGACTTCAGCGCCGGTGTCTTTGGAGACTTGCCCTGTCAATCAAACTGACTACGCCCCTAAACCCTCCTCTTTTTGAAGCCTATAATCTACTTAATCTACTGATTATTTTCAGATGGACAACCAGACTAATAAGAAGAATTAACATCAGAATGATTTAGGGAAAAAAATGATTGACTGAGAGTTTCCTTGCTTGTAACATTAATGCTGAACACTGCAAAGGAACTGTATATCTACAAAATGCATTTTCATCACTTAACAAATGTACCCATACTGCTGCAGTGCATTGCTGTGTGACTCACATCATGTAAATTTGGGGGAGGTTTACTACATGTCACGTGCCGATGGGGACACCGAGGGCAGCTAGTGCAAAATGAATGTCATAAACCACCAGGTGTACAGGAATTTCTCCTGCTGGCAGCCATTAAATTTACAAGGGTGGCATTTGCATTTTTCTCTTTAATATGGAAACCAGTGTGAGGCCTTTTTGATCCATGTGCCATTCCATACATATCCTCCGCTAACATAATGCAGCTACTGGGTTTGAGGTTTTGCGTAAGAAGTCATCAGTAAAGAAGGAAGCATGTTTGGCGCCATGTTGCTTGGATCTTATCCTTCAACCCATTCCTGAAAAACACAGGACACGCAGCAGACTTTGTTCATCTGCAGACAGACAGTTGAGGGTTAGATCACAACAGTTCACACCACCGCTCCATATATTCAGAAATAAATATTTGATTTCTCATATTTATCCTTGAGGGAATTCTACCCAAGTGTGTTCTGGCTTCATCATTTTGCAAAAGCATAAAAAGACCCGAGCACTAGGTGCACTTTTGACCTGGTCTGAGCTTGCAGGAATATCTTGTGAATTCCAGTAATCCCCTACAACACAATTTAACTGCACAGCTTATCAATTCTGACACACCTTGTATTACACTCTGCCTCTTTTGGCACTAAATGTCCTGGAGATGCACCAAAATACCAATAAAAAAAAACTAAAAGAAGGGGAAACAGCACAGTGCGCTTGATGAAAATACCAGTTTCCTGGCAAGAAGTCCTGCCGTACATTGTGTGCCTTCACAAAAATAGAACCTATCAACTGCAGCGAGGATTAAACTGGCAAACCATCCAGTTACAAGTCTTTCTAACAGCACAACCCTGCCAGGGGGGAAAACAGGTGTAAAGCTGCAGTTGGAAGGAGAACGTACAAGACGGAAAATGAGAAGAAACAGGAGTTGGACATACTTTTTAGGCCTGTAGTCGGGGATGCTTCTGTCCAGGGAGATGCGGTCACTGAGCTGAGCGTTGTAGCCGTACTCCTCGTACTTCCCCTCGGCGTCGTGACTGTCCTCTCCCAGAGTGGCAGCAGCTCCCCCCTGGCCAAGGCCTCCAGGTCCCTCCACCAGCCCCATGGGCTTCGCTAAACCTGCCAAGAGAGACGACACAGCGGAAAAGACAGTTATACAGATCTACACCGCCATGGTTTCAGTCAAACTTGGAGAGACAGGTGAGGAGAGGCCATGCAGAGGGGGGCAGCTGATTGACATTCTCTAGCAGTGTGAGCAGACTGGTGTATGGCAGCTCCAATACCCGGCGGGGCTCATCCATAGGGCATCATTACATCGTCTGTCAATAAAAAAGCTGCAAAACACCCACACGGACAGAGACGTCACAGAGACGAGCAGAGCGGGGAGGACGCTGAGAGACACAGCGGTGGAGGGGCCAGCACCACAATAGAGACCAGAGTGAATTTATAGTGCACAGCTGTAAGTCACATACAGCATAGCAGACCTGAAAGTGCCTGTGGGTAATTGAGCCTGAAAGAAAAACTCTCTGAAATCCACACAGGGAAGGACTGAGGTTGTACCTGTTCCTGCATTGCTTGGACTGTTATTTAATTAATGCACAGCAATAAATCAACAACTTGTATTTTAAAAAGTAGCTTTTAATCATATTTAGTCTGTATATTGGTAATAATACTGAACTAAATTTAAAAAGGTGCCAAAAATGACCACCACTGTGGATGGACTTGTCTTGGAGATTTTGAATGAACGGGGTAGAACTAATACACCCTGTGTCAAATTATGTGTTTTCCTGAATAGTCTGGATAATTACAGATTTTTTCCCATCAACAATTACACTGCTTTACACTACGACGTGGAAACAAAAAGTGGAGATAATGACGACAGATAAAATAATCCAGAGTGCGGTTTTTGAAAATATTATGCTGAATAAAGCTCAACCACATCAAACACAACAAGTCATGATGAAAAAGAAAAAAAATTAAAACAAATTACAGCTCAAGCGATGTTTTAAAGTATCAGCCTTTCTTTATTATCGCAGTAGATCTTCATTTTACAGATGCTGCATGGGTTCTTATGAGGGTTGATGGAGGGGACGATGGTGCCCACCCTGTTTTTTTTTTTCCTTTCATTCCCATAGCAACCAAGAAATCAGTGGTCTTTGTGCAGCATGAGATGGTGCGATTTCCTGCATGAACGTAAACTGCAATTTTGCTTTTTATACCATAACAGTAAATGGGCAGCTTGGAAGTGTACGTATCATGTGGAGGTTGTTTTGACACCCAGGGGACACTAAAGGGGACCTACCATCTAACTTCACTGTTTTCCAGCTAAGTTTACCCAGCATGAACACCACAGTCTTGTAGGAATGGGACCATCCACTGTAGCATGCCATTCATCCCTGATTAAACCAATTAAAACATTTGTCTTTGTGCACATCTGAGCCACATATCTGCTTTATCCACGACTGCCTGGCTTTAGAGGAACCAGTCTTTTTTATACATCGCTGTCCTTTAAATAGTATTAATTTGACTAAATTTGTCCGAGTTCTGTGAAACCCTGACAAATATTTTCACAGTTCTCTTATGTGTCTTCACTTTTTGTAGAAACATCACTGGTTTTCATGCCTCTTGCAAAACATTGCACTACCCTTTTAATCTTCAGAAGGATCTTGCTTCCTCCCCATATTGCATGACTACTCTAAGTTGTTTAATATGGAACGTCCTTTTTTAAGAAGATTTCCCTTTAATTAAGATCACAAAGATGGCAAATTAATGAAGGATTCTGTCTGTCTGAGAGTGATAGCAGAAATCTGAAAAGATAAGAGAAATAAAAAAAGCGAAATCTTCACGGTGAAGCTAAAAGCTACATTTTATTTTGATGAAATCTTACTGAAATGTCTATTGAACTAATTTGCAATGCAGTGTAATTGTGTCATTCAAATCTAAAAGGTTCACTGTGGGGTTTTTGGCCAGTGGTTCAAGTGTGGAGCAATGTTTTGTTTGTATATAACTTGCACAGCTGCGGTCGTAACCTGGATGTAAACAGTGCTAGATGGAAAATATTGTGGAAGTTGGCTTTGCTATAGATTAAATACTCAAAGCCTGAACTAAAAAACTCAAAAACTGCTTGACATTTGTAAATCCACGAGGACCCACCAGATGCTTTGTTAACCTCCTAATGGCTTTATACGGCTAATTATAGAAGCACTATAGACACATTATAGAAGCACGGTGCAGCACCACCATAGCCGTGAAGTGTTGATTCAAGCAGCGCTTGTTTCATGCAGGTCCTTTTATCTCACAAAGATTGCCTGAAGAGAGGCCAGATTGCCTCTCTGTGTGCTCAGTGTGGTGAATGAGAAAGGGTTCTTGGTCAACCCAGTCATGTTGGGCTTCTTTTGGTCCAACATAACTAAATTCAGTGCTGTATTAAATGTGTCGGCCTTAAAATACCCCTGTGCCCTCATTAAAATGACTCATGGCTGCGATTTAACAAGCCGTCAATTTGGTGCTGTGACAGTGACATTTTCAAAAAGAGAAGCAGGGAAACAGGGTGAAGTGTCACAGATGAGATTTTGGCTGATGAAAAAAAGCCTCTTAAGATCTCTGAGGAACTGTAAGAAAATTATTAAGGTGGGAAGTGGGGCTGGACCCCAAAATAAGAGCAACTCTTCTGGGGCACAGACAGCAGCTCTGTGCCAGCAATATTTTTGGAAGAACAACAAGTTTAGCTGTGAAAATACATTATTACCTTCACTGAGGAGGTGCAGATACCGTATTTTCCGCACTATAAGGCGCATCTTCAATGAATGGCCTATTTTAAAACTGTTTTCATATATAAGGTGCATCGCATTATAAGGTGCATAGAATAGAAACTACTGTAGTGGCTGGGGTTGTGTTATCATCCATCTAGATGAAGCTGCGCTAAAGTGAATGTCAACAAAACAGTCAGATAAGTCAGTCAGTCAAACTTTATTAATAGAAAACAAACCAACGTTCTGTCAACTCTGTTCACTCCCAAAACAAGCTAGTACATTCACAATACAGTACCGTACGTACCGGTAGCTCTTACCGGTATTTGCGCCGCCTTCATTGAAAACAATATATTTCTAACTCCATTTGTCACAGTTCAAAGCTACATGACCAGCTGTTGTATTTTTTGTCCGAGGTAACGTCAGTGACGTAGTATTATCTTTTACCAACAGCAAGGTACAACAGGTAGTGCAGCTTTTTATCATGTAGTTAGTGCATCACAAACGTGGAGGGAACTTTTCCCTGATTCAGTAAATGGGTAAATCAAACGTTAGTGCAATATATGCCCCCTGACTACGGTAGCCATAATTAACCAATATTGATCCATATATAAGGTGCATCAGATTATAGGCACTGTCGGTTTTTGAGAAAATTAAAGGCTTTTAGGTGCGCCTTATAGTGCGGAAAATACGGTAATCTTAGTCAGTCCCATAATGACAGCATCTTTCATTTTAA
Source organism: Pseudochromis fuscus (assembly GCA_900323345.1). Lineage (NCBI taxonomy): Eukaryota > Metazoa > Chordata > Actinopteri > Pseudochromidae > Pseudochromis > Pseudochromis fuscus. The sequence goes on from OOFC01018935.1 coordinate 14,050, forward strand.
CTCATTGTTCATTTTTTGTAACTGCCCATGTACAGATGCACCCTTTGACATGATGTTGCCTATATATTTCTATGTTTTTGTTGTGAAGTGGTGGTTAACCCCTTTACTAACTGAGCTCTGGCTTCATTTTTTTCCATAGTGAATTTCATGTACAGTTCAACAGGACACAATATCTAACTACCAGCTTTGAATGTGGGTTTCTGTTGTCTCCGTCTTTAACCATGGTAACGGACAGCAGCAGTAAAGTCCTTTGATTTAAATATACTTTTGAATCAGTTTCATTCTCCACGTTATGAATAGCAAAATAGGCTTTTGTTGAACTCTGGACATTTATTATTGCAGTCAGCTAGAACTTGCTTAAGCTCCCAATTAATTTTTATTTTTTTATTATTTTCAAATTGAGAAGAGTCTGGAGAACGGTTGACCATGACAGGCGCCGTTAATCCACACAAACAATACATTTTATCTCATCGGGAATCAGCAGCTATGGTTGGCTGAGCGGTGGGGCTGCCTACACTTACTTTTATTTGCAGCCTGTCACTCTTCCTAGAAAAGTCCATTTCTGTCTGTTCACACTCATACTTGGAAAATATGCTCATTTTTTTTTTCTCCCTTGGCTGCATTTTCTTGGCCAGGAAGACTGAGATATAGAGAATTGCAGCCATTTCTTCTGAAGCAGTCAACATATACACACACACACACACACACACAAATAAATACAGGCTTATTTTTGTCTTTCAGCTGATGTTTGTTTTTACACAAAAGCATTATGAGCCTGAACAGAATGTGAGGGAATGGAGGAAATTTTAATTAAAAAGTCGAGAGGAGTTGTGGAGACTTTTTGGAGATTACCACTGTCACTTTTTCCTTCACTTTCTTCCAAGCTTTTTCTCTTTTTTTTTTTTTTTTTTCCACGTGCACTTTTACCACGACTGCCCTCAGTGAGGTGATACTATTTTTTTCAAACTGAAGGGGAAAAAAAACACACGTCTTAATGGGGGCATGCACTGGTTTTGAGTTATAGTCCTGGTTCACTGGTTGGACAGTAATTCCCCGACATAATACACATTCCCAGATGATACAGTTGCTGTATTCACATCACCACATTTCAGATTCACATTTTCTGTTTCCACATGTATCTATAGCAGCCTCCTGATTCAGCTCCACACTTTCACAGCCCAGTCCTGCTTCGAGCTCCTTCAGTAGGTGATTGGTTACTCCTGGCAGTACCGATTTTAGCGTGACTAGGATGCAGTCAAATACATGCAGGAATTTAGCCCTTGATACTCTCAAACCTGCCCCATCATCCTCTGACTGAAGAATGCTTTTGAAAAGACAGAGAGAGGAGAATTAGTTGGCACTGTGAGAAGAAAACTAGAAAATATTTCATTTTATTCAAAGCCTTTTGGGAATACCTGATTTGTCTTTGGATGCCAGGGTAATTTCAAGGCAAGCCTTAAAGGGAAAGGCTGGTATCTCATTTTTTTTTTCAACCCCTCCACCCTCACCCTCCCTCATCAGCTTACACAACTACAAACACCTGTCTGAACTCCATGTAGAAAGTGCTACTCATTTAAATTTCATCAATGTCACAGCTTCTTATCACACCACTATCTCTTTGTTTACCCAGTCGCAAATGTTCCAGTTCTCAATCACATTCATTTTTCTTGATCCAGCACTCATTACCTCCACCTTGGAGGTTGTATGTTTGCCTGCACTGATTTATTTGTTTGTTAGCAACATTGCAAAAATACTACTTTTTACTTGAGTTTTTGTGGAGAGCTACATTACTCAAAGAACAAATTAAAACACCTCTTACAATGTTTTAACAAGATCAAGATGCATCATGTGGGGCAGCTGTGGCTCAGTCTACACATCATAAGATCATGGGTTCGATCCCCGGCTCCTTCTGTCCACATGTTGAAGTGTCCTTGAGCAAGACACTGGCCCCTAGGTTGCCCTCAATGCTGGCTAGCACCTTGCATGGGAGCTCTGTAGCCACTAGTGTGTGAGGGTGTGTGAATGGGTGAATGAGGGGCCTTGTAGAGCACTTTGGGACCTAAGGTCTAAAAAGCACTATATCAATATAGCATCTATTACAATAAAATATTGGTCCATAACTGGGTGATTCTCCAACTACAGTCAAATTTGGTCATGATAGTTTTCAGAAAATCCAACACATATTTTTGAAATATTTTGATTTGTTCTACTTCATCACAATGTGTAGAAACATTAATTGATAGTGGTTGTAATGAAATGACATAAATA
>OOFC01018936.1:0-16136 GCA_900323345.1 Pseudochromis fuscus
TACCTAGCATGCAAATTTTTCAAGCCTGCAGATGAGGAGTTTTGACATTAAAGCGAACCATCAACAGAAAATGACTTGGCAGTTATATTAGAGTGGGAACTGTAGTAAAAAGGGAAATCAAACAGGGCTTTACCTCATCTTTTTTTTCCCCCCACAAACACCTGCAAACACATTTGCTCATGGCATGAATTTTCTGCCCTTCAACACTTCGCCTCTTGGTGATTAAACCTCAACATTTCACTCCGGCGTCTTGTTTGACCCTCGTCCGTGGCCTCAGGTGGACGGTCAGATTCCTGGACCCGTGCCGATCTATTAGAAACTGTAAACATATCTTCAGCTACAAAGCACTTGCCCCGGGCTGCCCTTGGCAGTCAGGCATCCACGCAGCAGCCATATTTCTCAGGGTGCTTCACTTAATGCCAGATGGTGTCAGCGCTCACAATGCCCGAAAACAGTGTGGGTGGTGCATTCAGAGTGTACCTGTGGCGATGTTTTGAAAATGAGTTAACGGATGGGCTCGCTACCACATTACAGTTTGGAGGCACCATGAAAAACAACTACTTTAAGTCATTAAAGTGCCAGTATGTGTTGGAGTTTATTACGGCATAAATCTCCAGCGCAAGTTGTGAACGCGTTGTTTTGGGGAAGAAGTTGATGAAGTCGCTGGAATGGATTAATATGGACGTCACGATCAATCTTAAATAAAACCAGCTTCATTTTTGGAGATTTAAGGCTGCGTTGTCTTTTTCAGTTTGAGTATTATGTGAGTTCTTGAAGCTGATGCAAGCGTTGTTGTTTTTGTAAATTACATGGTCCTGATTATGTGAAAGCAGTTTATGTACACCATTGGTATTTTGTGTATATGCCCTGAACTTGATACTCCCCAAGAGGGAAAACAGCAGAGAGAGGAGTGAGCTGCCCTGGATCATACTACAGAAAATAATTATTTAAAATGAGATGCTGCAACACAGTTAAAACACACTCCGGTTCTTCATTTATGCAGCTAGTTGTGGCTCAGGTGGTAGAGGGGGTTGTCTATGAATGATAAGGTTGTGGGTTTGATCCCCAGCTCCTCCTTTCCACAGTTTGAAGTGTCCTTTGGCAAATACACTGAACCCTAAGTTGCTCCCAAGGGTGGCTAGCGCCTTGGGACCTAGCTTAGGTCAAGAAAGCGCTATATAAATGTACTCCATTTAGCATTCTACCATGCATCAGGCATTACTCTTAAGGATATTTTAAAAATGTTAAATTTGGCATGTAAAACTTCATAAAAGTGGAATTAACCTTGGAAATGTAAACACAAAAATGGGGGTTTGTGTCAGCGTTTAAAAATGGTAAATGGAGAACATTTATATAGCGCTGGAATGACCTTAGCTAGATCCCAAAGCGCTTTACAAGGCAACTCATTCACCCATTCACACACCAATGGCTACCGAGCTGCCATGCAAGGCGCTAGCCACTATTGGGAGCAACTCAGGGTTCAGTGTCTTGCCCAAGGACACTTCGACATGTGGACAGGAGGAGCCAGGGATCAAACCCTCAACCTTACGATTCACAGGCGATCCGCTGTACCACCTGAGCCACAGCTTCCAACAGCTTCACCTAATTTAACATGAAACTCAGAGAGCACACACCTGATGCTACAGACTGAACACTGCTGCCCTCTTGTGGTGAATCAGCAACAGTGTCTTGGTAAAAAAAAATTCTCAATCATCAAAATCCTTTTCCAGTAATGCTGTTACCAAATCAAACTAACGTGATCAAAAACATAATTGTGGTCAGGAAATGACACTGGATTGACTTAAAAAATAAATAAATAAATAAAAATAGAAAAACCTAAACACAGGATGTCAAAGAGAGAAAGTTTCTTGACCAAAGCTGCCATGTCTTCTTTGTGAATATCGCTTTAGGCTCTTTTTCCTCTTTACAACATATAAAAAACACCTCATCCGTGTGGTGTGAAAATGGACCCAGCTCCACAGTGGGCGACAAAAAGGTGCATTTGTATGTAAAAAAAAGAAAAACACCAAAATGCAGGTTTCCCGCTGCACTCTCGCTCTGGGCTCTGTGATATTTCTCTTTTTGCGTGAGGGGCTCGCGGGACATTTGTAGCTTTGTCCTGTTGTGTCGCCCATACAGCACTGGCAGACCTTGCCTGTAGTGCTGCAGCCTCGTTGACACTGCGGTGCCCTGTCACCATGACAGTTCTGCCTTTTGCCCTCCCTGAGCTTCAGTAACAGCATATAGCTGCTGGTGGGTTGGAACATGATGAAATGGACACACAGGGAGCAACGACCTGCTGGTGGCTCACTCTGTTTTTAACACTTGTACATAGAGTATAACTGTTGTGGAGAGGTCAGGCTGGGTTACTGCTGGATTTTCTGATCGTTGTTAAAGCATGATACAAATATACATCTCAGTAATAATCTCTATTGACAGAGAGTGGAGACTGAAAACCAGAAGGGGCAGTAAAACACCAATGACCTGGAGAGGACGGAGAAGGAAGTGACACGTATAAACTGAAAAGAGTCAAACATGTGGATCTTAAAATTCATAACTTTGACTGTTTTCTCATTTTCCCTCTGGAAACAATAAAGTATTTCCTTTCTGATCGTGAAAATTTAACCATTTGCTCCTTGGGAAAAGATCAGAATAGGATCTTGTCTGAAAGACTAGACTTCGAGAAAATCCTTCTGTCTTATAATATGTAAAAGTTTTCCCATGGGTCGCCTATGAATCGTAAGGTTGGGAGTTCGATCCCCAGTTCCTCCTGTCCACATGTTGAAGTGTCCTTGGGCAAGACACTGAACCTTAAGTTGCTCCCATTGGTGGCTAGCACCTTGCATGGCAGCTCGGTAGCCATTGGTGTGTGAGTGGGTGAATGAGTTGCCTTGTAAAGCGCTTTGGGACGTAGCTAAGGTCAAGAAAGTGCTATATAAATGTACTCCATTTACCAACTTACCATTTAAAAGTAACCAGCTTGTTAACTATAGTTCACTCACCGCCCTCAGCACTGACCCTGAAAATAGTCACAAAGTCTAGTGCTACATAAATGTTCTCCATTTACCATTTAACTGTAACTTTGTGACATCTTCAGAGATTTAAAGTGCACCGTCGAACAATGATAATGTTTACAATCTGAGATCAGACGTGGATTATGCCTCAGCGGAGGTTGGTCCTCTCTTTCTACTCTATTAAAACGTCAAATGTGACGATAGCGTCCTCCCTTTATTCATCTCCAAACAGCGGGAGACCAGCCCTCTATAATATGAGAGACAGAAAGCACATTCCAATGCAGTGTGAAACACAAAACACCTGTCAAAATCTGGTAACAAAGCAAAGTGTAGGCTTGCGGCTATCATCAGACTGAGCAGTACAAAGGAACAACAGAGTTAAACACCAAAGACAAGAAGGCAAATTGTCATAAGCGATTCATCAAAAGCTGTCAGCTATCAAACCTCTATCAGAGGCTGCTCTCACAGATGGAGTTCCTTCATCAGAAAGGATGCAATTTGTTTGCAGATCACAAATTTGACTGTAGAGCTATGTCAGTCTTGAAAAACCAACGCTCTCACTTCAAAAGAAAGCTTTTGAACGCTTCCTGCTTTATTCCCGTGACATTTCTCGGCAGTGTCAAGGAGAGGATGGGCCCACCAGCTGCACGCAGGACAAACACCCATCTCCATGCTACTGATGTCTTTGGAGAGAAAGGAGATGAAACAGAGCAGACTAATTGAGACAAAGTCCACCCCCTGCCTGTGCTAGCTGCCATTCTCTTGGCTGAAGACACTTACTGTCGGTAATTACAGTGCTGCAGAGCACCCGTCTCTCAAGCTAATGTGCAATCACAGGTTGCAACCTGACATTAAAGGGAATCTTACCATATTTGGCTCTCATAAGCATCCTCGTATATATAACCGCTGAGATCACCGCGTCCCCGCTGCCTCCCTGCAATCACTCAGCTGCACTCCTGCTGTTTGGTGATTGTATTGTACAGCAAAAACCAACTCACACTGCACAATTAATACGAAGACACTGCGACCACATCTGCAAAGTGTGTTTTTAAAAACTAACATCCCACTGTTTGGATCATATTCTTATTTATCTCGTCTCGGAGGAGGAACCTTGCAGCAGAAAGTATGCAAGTGCACATCAGCAGGGCTGTAAATAATTTAGAGTGAGCTGAATGTTAGCATGATAGTGATTAACAGATGGCTGAATCAGGCTGAGATAATAAGTTCCGCTGTCGTGCAAAGTCATCTGTGCACCACTTATTTCTTCCTCTGTCTCTGCCTTTAACCACAGTTGTTCCCTATTTATAATGCAACATACAGCACTGACTTATGTTTTTTTTTGAGGCTGGTGAATACAGCAGCCACACACACACACACTCACTCGTGGATCGACACAGCACCCTTACAAGACTAACAGCGTTAAAATTGTTTGAGGTTTTGTATGCAGCGAGGCACAGCTCAGTGGGCTGAGCTCCCTAAACAGTGACTGGTGCCTTGTAGAGCATTTTATTTTGGGATTTTCACTGATGCATGCCCTTTGTACAGAAACCAGCTGCACACAGTCTATTATAATGCACGTCTCTGAGATCACGGACATGCATGCCCCCCCCAAAAAATATTTCCTTAAAGCAATAAATACTTGGATACTTAAATAATTCAATACTCATGGTCTTAATTGGATGTTACAGAAGAATAATTGGGAGTTTTGGCCCCGATTAAGAGAAAGTAAATAACTAATGTCAGTTGAAAAGGTCCTGCTAAAATCTTCAGGCTACAATGGTGAAGAAACAGAAAGCTGCATCTTTATCCACTCCTGTAATTCTGTATTATCCACATTGGCTGACTGGCCATTTTCAAAACAGAAAGAGCTTGTTTAGGATTTCTGACCTACTGTAACAATCCCCTGCTGCGGCACGGTCGGTGTTTTTGGCTTATTGTTGCAGGGGCCCAAAGAGAAAACTTCTCCCCACAGAGTACAAATGGAGCAGCTGTACATCAGTGTCTGCACAACAAAACAACTGTTGGTATGCATCCCAGGTGCCTTAAAATGTGACAGATAAAATCTCTGATTGGCTTGTTTTCTACCATCTTAGTTGGAGAAAGACTGTGGCGGGCATATTTTAATGTAGCCTAAACTACAAAAGCAATGAAAGGGGCAGCATCAGAGCATGGCATCAGTCTCTTCAAACAGCTGTAAGGTTACAAATGGATACAGATTTAAGAGTTGGAGGCTATGTTCAGACTGCAGGGCTTAGTGCTCAATTCAGATTTTTTTGTGAAATCCGTTTTTTTGCGAGTTCGTTCACATTTCCAATTAAATGCGACTTGTATGTGATCTCCCGTGTGAACTTAAACACGACCACAAACGTGTCCCACATGCGCAGAAGAGGACATACTGACGTCACGCAGCGAGCGCGCTTCAGTGTTTGTGGAAGTAAACATGGACGATAATGGTGCAGCGTATTTTACGATTCTAACACTATTGTCCAACTGGAGCAAACACATTTACAACCTGATTTTAAGAAGAAGGTTGACAAGGAAGAGAGACAAGTTTTGGGCGTTTAGTGAGGCAGTGGCAGCATCATCCATCCAGAGAAACACATGGGTGCAGGGTCGCAGCCAGGAGTGGTGGGATAGTGATGCGAGAGGCTATAATGATACGGAGTTACGCAGATTAAAGACGTTTGTCGTGTATTGTGTCGTGTAGGTCGGAGAAAAATGCGACCTGGCCGTTCAGACAGAAGTCGCATGGCAAAAGATCGGATACGTATCTGATTTAGGACCACATATCCAAGTGGCCTGGATCACATTGGAAAAAATCAGATCTGTGTTGTTGAGACTGTCATGAAAAGATCAGACACAGGTTGCATAGGGGCAAAAAAAATCATATCGTATAATATTTGTCACTAAAATTCCCACAGAGATGATTCTGGTTGAAATCCTGGGTCAAAATAAACTTTCCCAAACAGTTTCATAAACTATTTCCTACCACTGAGTAAATCACAAATACTTCTTTGAGGTAAGAATTAGCAGTAACTTGGAGCAGGGCAATTTGATACAAGAAATGGTGATGCTACATCTTCAGATTTAACAAAAAACAACTCAGATCTTAAGCATTGAAAGAGGGAGTTGGGGTATTATAAACCACAATCTGATTATCTCCTGCAGTAATGATTTATTTAATAACATAAAATTTCCAAAACTTTCAAGTTAGAGGTTGAATGGATGATTTACAACCGATGGCGTGTTCTTAGCTCCAGGGTTGAAAGGAAAAAAAAACATTTCAAAGCTTGAAAATCCTACAATAAAACTCAGTAATTGGGAAAGGACATCAAACAGGATTTCAAAAAACACCTGCAAGGTCTTCAGCCCGCAGCCAATATCATTTCATAATCAGAGCAAATGTCAACCAGCTGACTTTGTTCACGAAAGCCTCAACAAGATCCAAAATAAAACTTTCATATCGCAGATGTTGTAAACTGTGAAGGATAACACTCTGAACGAACTCTGTGCTCTGCCACACAAACAGCTGGGTGATTGGGAATGTAAATTAGCTTGTTGACTGTTGTTTCTTACAAGTTTTGCGCATACCGCTGGGAAAAACCATTTCAAATAAATGAGTGAACTTTGACTACATCAACATTCACAGTGACAAAAGGGAATTGAAGACGACTGGCTGAGATTCAGTAACACTGTGTAAAACAAGGGCGGCTAAGAGTTTGTTTTCTCCATGCAGACGTAGTTTAAGGGGATTGTTTGTCTCTCCAGACAGATTGGGGGTGGGGGGTGGATAACAGACCACATGGAGTTTCATTTCCAGTGGCAGATACTGATTACCATGGATACCAGTGATGGAACCTGGCAAGGTTTTAAAAAAGAGCCAATGCCAGGAGTGGCGTCTGGATCCAGATACAGTAAAGTTCAACCTTCACCCCGTAGCAGCAGCAGCGGCGCCGTGTGAACTGGTGGCGCGAGCAGCTGCACATTCAGCGGCCAAGCTGTGGCAAAAACAAACAGTTTGTGGCTCAGGAAGCGCTGGAGCGCCACCGGGGACGCCAGCGGGGGCACAGCCATGGCCTTAGCTGGTGCCTGCTCCATGACTCAAAACACTGAAGGCTCGGAGGCTGACACATTGAGCTTAGGTGGCCCCTTTTTTCTTGGAAATTATGGTAAAAATAGCAATGATTCCTAACTCCAAGGCAAATAAAAGCCATTTGCTGCTTCATTTAAAAACACAGCCCAAATGAGATTTTAAATCCCCCCTAAAGTTATGGCGATGAAAACTACTTGGTCAAGGTTAAGATTGACTTGTTTTTGTTGTTGTAATAAAGTAAAAACACCCACTCTTGGTTTAAGTGCTCCATCATGTATTCAGCTCAGATGCTGTACGTCATTCTTCTCTCTCTCGGCCGCCTAATGAAGACAAAACTCCCTCTGAGTAGATTATAAAAAAAAATCTATGTTATACAAGATTTGTACCTACACTAAAGATAAAAATGTGACTCAGTTTTTGGTTTCAGAAGAACATGTGAGAAGAAGTTTGCATCACGCTTTAAGTCGTTTCCTAGAATCCTGTTGAATTATATTGCAAGATGGGATGTTTTTCAGGAGGTTTCATTGGCCCTCAGCTTAGTTCAAAAGTCACTGAATGCAACATAAAAGCCACTTGGCATTGGTTTGGTGGTACAGCTGTACACAGAAGCTCCACACCAGCATTTAGAAATAGAAAAAAAAATCAATTAATTCTAATGGAGGAGCCAAAGTTCAACTGGTGAACCTGCTGAACTTTGAGAGAATAGACGAGCAGAGTCCAACAGGAAGCTGTTGTAGCTTTTTAGCTGTGTTGACTTATTTAACCTTGAGTGAAGAAAAAGTGATGATTTGTAGACAGTTATGGAGCTAAAGTCAGTGGTGTAAAAACAACTTTTGAATAAACTGTATCAACCATTCGTGCCCTTACCAACCAGAAAAGTTGTGAAGTAACTACAAACTAAATGTCAGGGGGAGTAAACCGCCCACTGTTAGCTGGCTGGCTAGCAAGTTAGTAATTATCCTGAGTCCCTATGGTCATTAGGCATGTGTCAGAAAGCTTTGAGAAACCTCACATGTTGTTAAAGCATGACCATAGTTCATATGTAAACATCAGAGACCCAGGGTGAACCAGTTGTACCATTAAATACATGGAGCTAGTTTGCTCAGTTCATTTATCTGTGTGAAAATGCAGGACTCAAAAACTTAAGTTGCTACTGAATTGAAGCTCTAGTTGACAGGTCAATCTGGATGTATTTGTGGCACCTGCAGTGATCTTGTTCAGCCCGGCTGGGAGGTTATATCACGAGGTTGGCTTTAGGTTAGTTGCTGTGGGAGGTATTGCAGTCTATTTATAGTTTTATAAAGATAAAGCCTAGAACTCGACACACCGAACTAGTGTAGTACTTGAGATCGGTCTTGGTGTCAAGATCGGTCTTGAGACCACTTTTGAAGGGTCTTGGTCTCGTATCGGAATCAAAGGCATTTTTATTCGGTCTTGTCTCGGTCTCGGACAGGGTGGACTCGGGTTTTTTGATCAAGACCAGTCAAAACCAGACCAGCACGACTGTGATAAGTGAGAAAAGTAGAATGTAGCTGCTGCCTTGCTGGTGTCATGTGGTCTTTGGGACACCTGGAGGGACACGCCCCCTGTCCACAGAGAGTGGATGAAGACGACTGGAGACACTAGAAAATTTAGTTTTTGTTGCTGTTATGTAAAAGAAAACTTAACATAAAAAAACAAAGATACTGGTCGTTTGGTTCTGTTTTGTTGTGATTTTTCTTTATTTACAGTCTTGGTCTTGTCTTGGTCTCAAAACTTTCGAGTCTCAATAATGTCTTGGTCTCGGTCGGTACGGTCTTGACTACAACACTACACCAAACTCAAAGACTTTACATTACTTTTTCTTTCTTTTTTTAATGATTGACTTTAGAAAGCACTCAGAGGACGAACCTCCACTAAGGCATAACCCAGCTGTACTGAGGGAGGCAAAAACAGGTAATCAAGCAGAAGTGGACACTGGACCACATGTCCCTGCACAGCCTCTAGACTCTCCATTGTAGGGATTTATTGGTGGTTGATTTAACAATAAAATAAAAAGGCAAAATCTTCAACACTGATTCTATGTTATACCCCAAAGTCCTAGAAATAGCAGTCCAACAATCAGAGGTATTGTATTTCTCTGATTTGCCTCTGAGGTTAGTGCTACAGTACACAATGCAGCAGGATTTGGGGTTATCGATGTCATCCTTTTAAACACTGAGGATTTTAGCGTCGCTATAATGTAAGAGAACATAGATGGAGTCTGATGCCTGAGGAGGACCACACTAATTTATGTTCAATTAAATTAGTCATGTTGAATGTGATAATTACTCTTGTTAAGCGAAATGATCATCCAGCACTAGACGCTGATACAATGTGCCATGACTGTAGCTCGTGGGCATTTTATTTTCTTAGTCATAACAGCGGGGCTGGGCCGCCTCTAATTTAAAAAGCTTTAAAGGCCCGCAGCTGGAAATTTTATAACAAAAAGTGTGCGGTTGTGGCTGTGAGATTGTGTAGACATGTGCAGCTTAATATTTCTTACCACAGCAAATACAATACCTCTTACTCTTGTGTGACATGCAGGGAAATATAAAAGATGTTACGAGCCATATTTGTGTTTGAAACAAAACAGAAACCAGGATAAAATATCCCAGTAAATAGAGGAAAATTTGATGGCTTGTGTGAGGTGCAGAGGGTCAGAGTCCCACCCTCTTACCAGGACTGGTGGCTCATTATTGGAGATCTGGTGCACCTGCTGGTTGGAGGTTGTTGTTGGAGATACCACCTCGTAATACTACGCAACATCTTGGACTGTATAAAGAAATGGACGAAGCAAGTGGGGCTCAAACATGAGGGCGATTCAGAGGTGGAAAGAAGTGCAATACTCCTGATGGCCACTGGAGACAGTCTCCAAAACACTCCAACTGACTTCAACTCAAACAGCATTATCTTCAATCATAAAATACTCAGTCAATACATTTTTTCCCTCTTCTCAGTGATCTGGTGGTACATCTGAAAAAATAAAAATCATAATTAAGATATTAGCGTTCAAAAAGAGGAATATTTAGGGGCGGGGTTAGCTTGATTGACAGGTATGGCGTCCAATCAGACCGAAGTCCAGTCTCATACACATTAGGCAGTGACCTCGGGTTAAAGGGTCAGACCCGCCTCCTCATTCCTTTCACCATATCCAAATATGGTCACTTCAGGCTCCAACCAACCAACATGGTGATATTCAAATGCCGATCTCCTCCACAAACCAAAGGGTAATAAACCAATACAAGTTCAAATCAGCTCATACCTTTAACAGTAAATTAAATTGAGGCTCTTGAATTACTTTATTAATTAAATTCACTTAAATTGACTTTACAGTTACATCCAGTTTGCCATTTCCATATTTAAATGTTGCTCCCAAATTATATTTTTAAGCTCAAGCTGCTCCCGACCACCACCACCACCTACAAGCACTACTGAGTGAACAAGAGCTTTACTTTTTATTTAATTTATTTGACACAGCTCTTTCAGTGTGAAGACACTTTGACAGGTATTAGGAAGAAATTTGCAGGTGTAATTAATAAAATAAATGATGGTCCGTTCCAGGGAAGAGACAACTTAATATTATTAGTTTCATAAGAGCTGTTCCTGCTGCCATCCTGATTAATAATAATAATGATAAAGGTTGATTTTGTGAGTAAAAAGCTTGAAGGGTTCAGATTCTGACTGTATGAGTTTAAAATATTTTTCAGCTATTTTTCTTTATTAGGCTTCATATGTGAAAATGTTCTGCTGCATTTAACAGTGGTGGGATGAAGATGTACAGCAGCTGACTCACTGTCCTATTTATGATAAACCAGCGGCATCTTGCATTTGCACATCACATCACAACTAACATGATTTATTCTATTGCCTTATCAGTAAAATATCTGTCCCCCCGGTTTGATTATTCGTCTGTGGGAGGAAGAAAAATACATAAAGGAAAAAAAAGAGATGAACATCTGGGCTGAAAGAGGTGAAATGAATGTCGGCTGCGACGTTATATCAGCCATCTTAGTCCAAATGTCAGCCAGGCTTTTTTTCTGATAAAGCAACAGAGTTATCAAACTGCTTCCTATTGCTGCTGCCATGGTGACAGGAAGGTATAGAAAAGGTGAATCGGAGGCTGATAACGCTTGGAAATAGATGTTACCGCTTCATCCACGCTTTGCTTGTTGTGTCATGAAATTGCACAGCCGACGTGGCTTTTAAAACGCTTCTGAATGTGTTGTGAATAAGTTGCAGAGAAGACCACGATCTGAATGGTGCACTTTGTTGGAACACATTGGGCCTTGTGCAGCGGCCGGCCTCCCTCCAAAGCCTTTTCCTTTGTACAGTATATTGCACCCCGCATCTCTCAAATGTCAACCCTTCAAAAGCAACCTGTTTTTTATTGTTGCATTTTTTTTTTTTTAAACTTGATCCCACTGGATTTGAGGAGAGGGGTTTCATAAGCCCGAGACCGGCAGAATTTCTAAACCCGTGGTAGAGACCATTTAATCCTTCGGATGGAGGCAAGAAAATGAAACAACACCTTCATTCCCAGGTTCATGGGGATGAAATACACACAGAAAACCACCAATCTGCAGAGTTTCTTGCTGTGTTGATACAGAAATATTGATCATTTCCTCCAAATTGATTCTTTCCTGTCTTTATTCTCAACAATAGCAAATGACAGACATGTATTTAAAACTTTTATAATAAACTGGAATGATGCAACTTTAGCAAATACCCTCCAGCACTGCACAAACTGATGCAAATATTACACTATACAGAGAAGGAGAAGCAATCGTCTGTATATATGCAAAAGAAAATAGTCAGAAAGCGACAAAATCGAGGCTTTCAGGCATCACAGCTGGAACACTTTTACCTAAAGGTGTCATTCTTTGAATGTCCTTCACTTTTCTCTCCTAATTTGCATAAGAATGAGACTCACATTTTTCTTTGATCAAACTTTTTGATTTAACATTAAAGTCCCCAAAAGTTTTCTGTAGGATGGAGATTGCATCAAGATTACCTCTAGAACAATGACAGTTTAATTAACTTTGCTATACCCACCAGAAACAGGCAAGTTAAACACTGATGATACAATCACTTATGAATTTGCTGTAGTGGGTGGATTGTTATTTGAAATATTCAGAGGAGGGGGGGGGTGTGGGACTGACACTGTAATCACCACACTATTTCCAGTTGAGCAATTGTGTGTGTTGTTAAGAGCGGCTGAAAACAAAGGCAATATTTCAACATGTATGCTCTCTCCTCTCACTTGCACTCACACTTCCTACACTGTTGTTGACTATTGTTGCTGCCGGGAATGTTAACACTCACATACACGCACCAGTAATCAGGCTTGTCAGGCCACAAAAACCTCGAGGAAAAAAAAACAAAATCCCACAAAATTACTAAAGATTACCAAAGATTACTGTGTTTCTTTGTGCGGCTTTGACAGATATAAATAGTGCCCTCACTCTTTTCTTCTCATAACAACATATCCTCAGTTTATTTACTGGAAACCCACAACTGTAGGTCAGGAAATAATGATGTGAACACACAAAAGCAACCACGCACTGATGTTATACTCGGAGCATAAAACTTCACTAATCTGTGCAGAATATCAGCTTTAATTTGTCTTGTTTCAGTAGAGCCACTATCACATGTTCTCTGCATGTTTTTTTGCTTTTAAAATGTCCAAACATTTTTATATTGAGCAGTATTTAGCCATGCAGTTAATTTCCAGTCTGTGTTTGCCCAGGTTTTGATTCATAATGCATGTCCCCCCGAAGTGAGCTGGATTTCGGTTGTGGTGGCTGCAGCTTTTGAAAAATTACATTTAATAGCACTCAGCTTGTCCATAAATGATGACCGGGTTGCTTTTGATATCCCACAGACCTCCCTGTAAACAGTTTTCACTGGAACAGCTTCCATTGTGTTGTACAGCAGGTCTCTAAACCTCAAAGACTAAAAAGATCACTGCTAAGTCTCTTTCTTCTCAAAGTGGCTTTGATGAGCACTTTCTGATCTTCCTCCTCTGTGGTTAAGATCTGGCTGAGTTTGGGCAACTAAAACTACTTGGGGAAAAATAAAATGAAAAAAGAAAAAAACAGACTCGACTGGAAAGTGGGTCACTTCTCAAAGACTTCCAGACCACCAAGGGCCCCGTGTGCCAAGATCTGCAGCGGGATGTCTTTGGGTAGTGCTATCGTGCTTGAAAACAAAATAAAACATGTTGACAGGATATGAATAATACTATAATCTCACATCTTGTTAACCCAACCCATTTACTGGGATTAGACCACATCGCCCCTCTGGGACATTAAATCTTTTTCATGCTCTTCTCTAAGATGAACTCAGTGACATGATCCTGTGTTTCTGTCCTCTTTGGTTTCACTTCTTGAGTGTATATAAAAAATGGACAAAGCTCATGTGACATCCTGGGTACATTTGTAGGCTCACATTTTGAAGCCAGAAGTGACCATATTTGGATATGAAGGGAGGAGTGAGGACGACTTTGCCCAATGTATATGAGACTAGAGGTCACTGGTGAATGAGCCTCCAAACCAGATGTAAATCATTGGAGACCAGACCTGTCAATCAAACTAACCACGCCACTAAATATTTCTTTGGAGCCTAACAGTGTGTTCAGACCGGATGCGGCGCAAATTTTCACTTTGCGTGCTGTTTTCTGCGAGTAACAGCCAATAGGAGAAGCCAATAACCAATAGTAACAATAAGTAACAGATATCCCTTTTCCTGATGGTTCCAGTGCTAGTTCGAAACCAGTGCCTGACTTAGTTTCTTCCACGACTCCAGGTGCTAAAAAGTTGCACTTAGCAAGCACCGACTCTTTCCCAGGCCAGAGCTAAGCACTGAGTACATCAGGGGCTGGGGGCAGGGTTATCGTGACCAACAAAGTTTTTAAAACAACAGTTAGCAAGTCCAGGGAAAGTTTGAGGGAGCCTCTCGGACCAAGCCGGTCTTCGTGAGGATTTAGTTGGAGGTGGCTGCAGCTTGATATGAGCGGAGCTTCGACCAGCTCCTGAACAAACTGTAAAAACTCAATGACGACAACAGGGGCCAGAAGAAGGAGCTGGGACAGTGGTTGGCTGAAAAAGGCTAAAACGGCTATGTATGCACTGATGTTTTATGGTGACGCAATGACATGGCTCCAACTTACCTCCTTGCAAATGGAAACTGGTTCTTAGGAGGAGCGACATCTGAATTAACGAAGCATCAGATATAGCACTGAACTAGCACCTGGTTTTCTTGGTGGAAAAGGGATAAAGCAGTGGCAATAAGCTCGTCCTCCTTTTCTGTTTGGTGATGTCTGGGAATCTCAGTGCCGATTGGTTTTCCCGATACCACGTGATACAAATTTGCTTGCCTGCCATTGGGCTTTTGTGATCCCATTCTGTACTTCCAGAAACACTTATTTACATGATACTTCCAATATGCAAGTTAGCTGGTTCCAAGATCTTGGGACTGACTATATTTAAAATATTTGGGCTCAGGTGGTAGAGCAGGTCGCCTATGAATCGCAAGGTTGTGAGTTCAATCCCCAGCTCCTTCTATCCACATGTTGAAGTATCCTTGAGCAAGACACCTAAGTTGCTCCCAATGGTGGCTAGCGCCTTGCACGGCAGCTCGGTAGCCATTGGTGTGTGAATGGGTGAATGTGGTGCCTTGTAAAGCGCTTTGGGACCTAGCTAAGGTAAAGAAAGTGCTATGTAAATATACTCCATTTACCACCTTACCATTTAAAAGTAACCAGCTTGTTAACTATAGTTCACTCACCGCCCTCAGCACTGACCCTGATAATAGTCACAAAGTCTTCTAGAAGTTAACATTTTGCACAACAAAAGAAGACGACTTTGCTTTGACATGAAACTGAAAGCTGTCTCTTTGTTTGTTTTTCCCACTTGGACCTTCAGATATTTCAAAGGTAAGTAACATAGCAACTAAAGGAATTTAATTTTTTCTGACAGAGTCATTCATTCATTCATCCTCTGAGCCTTTCCCAAGGTCTGGTTTGGACAGATAGACAATAAACTTTTATAAGGCAGGTACATTGTTAGGGCCTTAGAAAAAAAGACCCTGCATACTGAGGATGACTTGTCTTCACACATGTAGAAGGCACCACTGGTTTCACTGGAAGGACGTCCTTGCTTGAACATTAAAGAAATGTACAAGAAGGATGACTTTCGGCAGCATTGAACAATTTCTTTCTCAAAGACTTTTCTGTCGTCACAAACATCTAACACAAGTCATCCAACCCATGCAATGTCATGCTTTACACTCTGTATTCACCCATTGTTCATTCAGGTGTTCCACTGGCTTGTATTCCCAATATTATTAACACAATAAAACTATATTCACACTGAGGCCTTCGTATTTTTCTTTAAAAACATGCAGTTAGTCGAACACCCTACCAACACCAACTCTGTTAAGAAACTCACTCACACTCAGTGGTGGACAAAGTACTCAACTTCAGCACTTGAGTCAAAGTACTGATACTCATGGTCAAATCTTACTCAACTACAAATAAAAGTTATTGGTCAAAATGTTACTCAAGTTAAAGTACTAAAGTACTTACCTTTAAAAATACTTAAATATTCAATAGTACAAAGTAAAAGTACATGTTCTAATATCAGTACATTGTTGTATTGTTCTCAGTGCCCGAGTCAATCCCCGACTAACGTCTGCTTCCTGTTAATGTGGTATTTTAATCTGAAAGGGCTTTGATGAAAAGAAAACTCCTTCCTGCAGAGTGTGTATAATACTTTGTTGGTTGACTGTTCGGTTATGCTTTTTTGTTTTCAAATTTCCCATCGAGAGGCTAACATGCTAACATGCTAACATGCTGTTTAGTGTTTTACAAAACCCCGACAAAACCGTGCTGTTTCCTGTCTTCCCTCTTTATTGTTCGGTTCTGCTGTCGGTCACTTCCTGCTGATTTGAGCGACGGTAACTCTACCTGGACAAACTGCCTGAAACACATTGCAGCATAGACTGTATCT
>OOFC01018937.1:0-12229 GCA_900323345.1 Pseudochromis fuscus
CCCCCCCCCCCTCCTCCCCTCCCTCCCTCCCTCCCCGCAGACGCTCAAAGATGGAGCCATAGAGAGCCGGGAATGGGGATTCTGGGTAATTGGACGCCCATTGTAGGAGCTAATGAAGTGATGCAATTGAAGGGATGATTCTCTGCCATTGTCTTTAAAGTAATCCGACAGCTTGTAGCATCAGACGGTTCGTGTGAATAACAACAATAATTGCGGGACGTTTAAGGAAACAACACAGGGATCTGTTGCAGGGCGATGACTCCACTGTGATGTGAAGCAGACGCAGCTTTTCAAGAAGTTATCTCCTCCACATTCATCTGGAAGAGTTCAAGGAATATGAACCGAGACTAACACAGTCCCATATACAGCGCAGGGGTGGACTGTGTAGAAAAAATATAAACACTTTATTATTATTATTATTATTATTACTTATAGTGTGTCATACAAAAAAATGGCACAGTGTATTATTTCTTAATACAAATTCATGGTGTAATATGACATGAGAATAATTTTCCAGAACAACTACGTGAAAACTGGTCTTAAAAATGTCCTATTATTTCATCATTTTGTTTGTTTATCATATGTTGTGTGTCCACAGTTGTGTTTAATCTTACCCAGTCTTTACAGAGGTGTGTAAACTTTCACCTGAGGTTAAAGGGCATTGAGTTATTTACTACTACAGCACACTCCAAGGGAATTTCAAGGTTTCAGGTTATCACTTAGTTTTAAGACAACACAAAAAACTTAAAGGTGATGTCATGTGAAGACCTTTAAGATGTAAAACTACGTTGTTATGATGTCTGATGCTTTTATTTTCCTAAACTGCAGAAGGCCTTTATTTGAGGCAGGACTTGATTTCTAATTCCCTCAATTTGATAAATGAAGTGATTCATGTGTCAGTACGAAGCCTCATTTTGAGGCTGCAAATGAGATCAGGACTGGATCCAAACATTAAAATTACTACTTTAATATGAAGTCAACATTTCACAATAAAAGCCCACTATTAGTGGACAGAAACCCTGTGTTGCTTAACCAAGCTTTTATTGTGAAATATTTGTACTTTCCGGACTACAAGCCGCTACTTTTTTCCGATGCTTTGATCTTAAACTCCGGTGTTTCTCATGTGTTGGCGGCATGAAGCTTGTTAGCTTTTTACAAGCTAGCAAGCTCCGTGCCGCCGATACATTTAGCCTCATCACATCAGACCCGGTCAGAGAGGACCACATGAAACTGTTCGAATAAATTCAATAGAGGCTTAGAGACAGGTGCGCTCAATAGTCCGGAAAATACGGTACTTTTTTGGAGCCAGCGTCTAGTGGCCGTCTGGAGTATTACACTTTTTTGCACTTCCCAGTTGACCTCATTTTTGAGGCATGGTTGCTTTGTTAATTTCTATATGAACTCTACAAGAATATTCAGAATCAGAGAAACTCTGTGGTCTCTTGTAATAGAGCACAAATACAATATGTAAAATTTAAATAAATAAAAAGTTGGTCTAGGAAGATTAAACGGGAAGGAAAATACTTCATGTACAAACATCAACACTTGTGCAATCATTTTTAACAAGATGACTGAACAGTATCTTGTCTACAGGAGGCCTATTGTTAGACACAATCTGAAATCTGTTGCAATGAACTTGGTAGCTTGTTACATTTAACAGCTGTGAGTAGAGGTGTTATCATACGAGTGCAAGTTTAAGACTCACTAATTCCAGATTTCCTGCACAAGGTTTTCACCCTGGCATTTACTGCATAATCCTATTACCATGTAATATTGTGAGTTTTTGGCTACTCTTAAAACATGTTCTTTTCACTGGGTAATGTGTGGAGGGGGTGTGGGTGCTGGTGGGATAATGTCACTATCAATAAAATTAAGCCCAAGGAAAACACCACCCATCAAGTGGATGGATTTAGACCCTTTCTCTTTCTTTAATTACTGGAAATTGGTTTAACCTCAGAGTCTGTGTTCTGTAGGGACAAAGTCACTTCACCTCTTGTGAAAATCCTGAATCAAACACGTGGGTGTCCTCATTATGACTATCAGCTCTATACCAGGTCGTGGAGCAGCAGTGACACTCCTCACATTACAATACATTAATGAGTTCATGCTGAAGTAAACTAACAGAAAAAGTTTTATTTCAACAAAAAAACAACTACATACTACATACACACTAAAGGAAAAACAAAGAGAAGCTGCACTATGAGATACACATGCCTATCACACATTTTCTACTTATTACAAGGATGACAAGCTTTAAGTAGAAAAGTTGGCAACCATGGCTTAAAGATTAGGAAAGCAAGCTTATGACTGGAAGGTCGCTGGTTAAGTTGGCCTTGCGCAAGGCACATAATAACCCCCAACACTTCCAGTGCAGCTGCTCAATGGCCCACAAACAAGACTGCAGTTGTACTAAGCATCTCTGAGAGGTGACTGTGCGTAATTGTGTCAACTATTGCTGAAAAAGAGCATTCATATTGAGCAAATACACTTAATGTTGACGAAAAACAAAAATAGGACGGTAAATATGTCAGAATGAGGATCGTTAACCGTTAAAGGAAACAAATCCATTGGGATAAAAATCTCAATTAGGCTCTAGCACATAGAAAGTCAATGATACTCACTTTTATTTTAGTGCACTTTATGCGGTTATTAAGTATAAGTATAGCTATAACTATACAAATACTATAATCATGGTTTTTAAAATAAACAGGTTTGTCATTTATGAAACTAAAATCATTAAAGAGTGCATTTGTGTTCAAAATGATATAATAAGTGCAGTTTGAACTGATTTTGGTGACTATTACTTGCCACATCTCTTCTTCAAAGCTAATCAAAAGCAGTACAAGATACTGATCTGTGACCATTATGCAACACAAGGTAATCAAGTGGTGGATTGTGTTGTGTGAGTCAGCGAAAGGTGTTCTCTTACCTGCAACAGGTGACTCAGCTGCGATCGCTGCTACCAACAGTGTTATCCCCAGAAACACTGCACGCCGGCTATGGGTATGCATGAGGACCTCGAGCATCACCACAGTGGAGACTAAACCTGCCATGGTACGGCGGGGGGTAGGGTCAAGGCATTTCATCCAGTTAAGAAGAGAAGATTCATTCCAAAGACACAACCGGGGTTATTTTAGGGCAATTTTGGGCTGATTAGCTTCTTCACTTCAAGGCCTTGATTTCCATAACACGTCCTTGCAGTGGAGAACGGCTGTTGAAAACAAAGGAGCAACAGTCACAACAAAGAAGACACAATGACTTTCACTACTTCAAAGTTTCCCCATTTATTATCAAGTATTAGAAGAATAAACTATAAATGAATGTATTTTTATGGTTAAATCCATAGCACATAATAATATAATATATGTAAACACATCATAGACAGGCTAAATTGAACAAAGGCACAAATCATTCTTCTTTCTTTTACTATGCACTATAAAAAGTTAGGCTCCTGGTCTGTTTAAGTTAGATTGAAAAATGACAAAGGCTTATGTTAGAGGTGGAAAAAAACAATTTAGTGCCTTCAGTCTCTCCTAGAAGAAGAATATGAAAGGAGGAAAAATCACCTTTAAAAACCATGACAAAAAACACAGAGGTACAATAAGAAAGGCTGTTTATACACAACAAGAAAAACCTTGCATTTTGATATGTTATGTTCATGCTGCCACCAGATCGTTATAAGGCAGAAACAGTAAAATCAACACAAATGAGACTAATATCCCAACCCTAAGTTAGTCGTGTAACTTGGTCAAAAAACACAACCAGAAGACCACACATAGAGCCAGCACAGAGCTCATTTTTCGGCTGTATAGCTTAGCTCTCAGTCGGGTCTCATCATGATGTCTCTTGTCCTACATCCCGTCCCGTTACTTGTAAGCTTAACGGTCATGTGGCTCTACATACGGCAAAACAAAGCAGATTTTTACATCCCTCACCTGAGTGAAACAGCAGAAAATGCTAAAAGCTGATCAGCTAACATACTTTTTAACCCCCCCGTGATATTTCCCACGGCTAGCTGTGATAAAACGGTTTTTCTGCTCTGCCATTCCTGTCAGCCAGCTCATAGCTGCGTACAGACTTACCCCCAAAAAACAGGGAGCTCCAACTCTTATCAGTTCCTCTGTGGAGGCTGGAAGAAAATATCCTCGGATGAAATACACGTTGTCATTAACCTTCATGTGACCACCTGTCCGCCGCTTAAAGTTATTTCGGTGTAAACGTTTGAGTGTGCTCGAGCTGGTAGCTGGATTTCATCTGACACTCTTTTGGTAACAGTTACCTTCTCTTGTCCTGAGGATTGGGTTAGCCCCGCCCCCTGACGGATCTGATTAGCCGCTAATTTACAGCGGCGCGCTCTGATTGGCTCAAGCTCCTTTCCGTCAGAGTGGGCTTTTAAAAAATTAGGTTGGTCCTCCTCGACTGGCGTCTGCGGCTTCCACGGCAACGTTGCCTCATGCAATGATGTGCTTAACAAGGTATATCCATGCATGTATATATACCTGTATTGACTGATAGCGCGTGCCTTTTTGGTACACTGAAGCGAACCATTGAAAGAGTCACCTAACTGGCTATTTTTCTTTAGGCATTTTTGGTGAATCACACTGTATACGCCTGTGCCTTGTAATTTTACAGTTCCATCACCATTTATAAGCCTATTAAAGCGCAGTGTTTACACTTAATATGGTGCCATAAACCATCATGTTGCTGTTGCTGCTTATAATGCATATCTGTGAGGAGGCGAAGGCTCCAAAATACAAATTGATTCCACGGCCCATTATATTGGCCTGCTGGTGCAGTCTGTAAAAATCGTGCGAAGCAATATCAAGGTTTTGTGGGTGAAAATAAATGGAGATGATCAGCATAACCTAATCACGTCAGTGCCAGGTTTCTACATGTGAACATGTTAGTGCACACCGCCACCCAGCGGTGGTACAGGGCACGACTAATGGTGCTGATGCAGGAGAAACTACTATTACTTACTCTACTCTACTACTATTACTCTTTTATAACTTTTAACTGGACATTAATCATTTTGTAGTAAAACTCTTACATCTATCTTCAAAATATGACTTAATAGCATTTGTCTCACAAAAGAAAAGTAATTAGTAGACAGTGGAATGTAACAAAGTATATTTACACCACTACTGAAAGTACAATCTTGCTTTCCTTCCACTATATTTTATTAAAAATATCATATTAGATATTATATCTTTCAGATTTTAATTTGCCTAAATTTATGACTAACATATACAATTCAATGTCATGTTTAACTACACAAAGTACATCAACAGATTCTGCTCCAACCAACTTCATCCATCTGAAAACTTAATTCAAGCTCAGTGTTTCAAAGTTGGTTTCAATTCCTTGTCTGAAAACCACACTGAAACTGCCTCTTGTTTGTATATGTAATACATTTTCCTTGCCATTAACAGGACTTGCACATCCATGCATAAAATGCTCTTGGTTTGTGTAACATACCATGCTGCAAAAAGGTTCTTTCCTGTTTAGATGATTCTTATAGCTCCGAGTTGGCCTGGAAGTGGTTGGGGATCCCCTGGGATGAACTGGAAGAAGTTATGGGGGACAGGGATGTCTGGACTTCCCTGCTTCCCTGATGCCACTGATGAACTAGTGGTATAGAAGATGGATGGATGGATAGATTCTTATCCATCTTGCAGTACCATCAGGGAGACATCTGCTCGATCCCGAGTTCTTTCTGCAGCATGGCAACAATCCAGACATACAGCCAGAGTCATACAGCACTATCTACAGTGACAAGATGTTCTGCAGCATGTAATCAGTCTGGGATTACATAAAGAGGCAGAAGACACAGATAGAGCCTCCAAGACAATTCACTAAGATGCTTAGAAAAACCTGTGCTAAGTACCATGAAAAAAAAAAAAATGTATGGAAAGTGTACCTGGGAGGATTGGTGCACTTGCAAAGAGTAGTATTGATTGACTCCTTCAGGTTAATTGCACTTGATGTGAAGTTGGTTGTTAAATAAATCCCTTACTTTACAATACGTGCTCAAAACCTTTGCACAGTACTATACATAAATTATTAAAATATATTACTACATTTAATTCTTCAGATATATGTGCAAGACAAAACGTTTGTACTTAAAATGGTGCATTTTTCCTTATAATTTACTTTTTTTTAATATGAGGCAAGGCAAGATAATAAATCTTCCACTTGTAGACTCAGTGTCTTACTTAAGACCACTTCAACAGAGTTACTACTTCTATTAGGAAAGCCTGTATAGTCTTAATGGGAGCATTATTGTATATTTGTATTACTTAGTATGCCTAGGCGCACACAATAAACCTCAAGCACACGCACACACACATGCGCACACACACCACAGTAGGAAACAGGAGACCGGTGCCGTGACTTAACAGTTTAATGTAAATCCAAGACAAAGTGTGATTACATTTCTACACATATACAATATGCATATGTGAGCATACAAATTCTCATTAATAACTCGATTCACCTCGGAGACCGAAAAAATGATCAAAAGTAACAGTGAATAACAAGCTATAACATAGTTCACCACAACGCGAGCCCCTTCTCACCCTACAGTTAGTAAAGAGGACAATTAAAATAACTATATTCTTCTATTTGACGAAGCTGTTTGTCTGTTAAAATCCTCCTGTAAAATTTACAATGCTATCATTAGTTTTTTCGAAGCCTAATATAAATTCACTCCATTTTTCTACAACGAAAATGATTAAGAGAAGCACACAACATCATAATGGTAACACAAGCGCTTAGTAGCAAGTACTCAACTTGTTAGGAGGTTTAATTAATCCTTTTTCTTATTGTCATTATTATATTTATTTAAACATTCTATAAAGCCAGTAAAATATCCATTCTCATAACATACTTAATAATATTAGGCTAAGGAACAGGGTATACATAGAACGCTACATCAACAGATTGAAATAATGAGACATCACACTCCAATAAACAAAAGTAAATAAGAAAAAGACAATTAACAGAGAAGTATACTAGGAAATACTGCAGCACACATTAGCTTTATCGACAAAGAATGAGATTTTACACCATTGAGAAACCATACAGCAATGGACACAAAAGGGGGTCAGGGTTTGATGCACTCTTAGGTCTTTAGAAAATGTTATTAAACTGAATTATCACTTTCATAAATGGCATTGTGCAAGTAATAAGATTAATCTACTGGTATCATTTTGACTCAGGATGGATATTTTTGCAGTGTGAATAAGAAAATCTAGCTTTTAATGTAGCTTTGGTCTACCATTTACAGATTTCATTTATTAACACTACAAAAGATAATTCTTCATAGCTAAACAATAGATGGGAGAAGTCGCATTTTTAATTTTTAAACAGAAAACTGAAGAAATCCACTTGTAGAAGTCAATTCATATCCTTTTATGCAAATTAATAATAACTGGAGATAGTATGAAATCATATTTGAATCAGTTTTGGTTTTTAAATTCGCAATAAGCCTGACGTCCTCTATCTACGATGGCATCAAACCTTGACCACCTCACCCTGAATTCCCCCAAGGAATAGCCAGCAAAAGGAGCAGATTATTTTAACAAAGGTTAAAAAGAAAAAAAAAAACAACATACACTCATTCAAAAGGGCTTTAACAATGCTTGTGTAACTAGATTATGAAATTCCTGGTGACAGAAAGTTCATCAGCACATGATTTATCCACCTAACACCTGTCCTCAACTCTGTTGTACTTTGGGAAGCAGCTGCGACTTTGCCAAATTATTCATAAGATACAAGTGTGTGTGTTTTGATGTTGCAGGTTTTGTCTGTTCACTTACTAAGTCACCTTAGAGGAGTTTGTTCGAAGAAGACTAATGCAGCACCGTGTGCCGTGCTTTCAGGAATGTTTCTCAGTGTTTACAAAGCTCCGGGACGAGGAGATAACACCACGAGCAAAAAATTGGAAGTTTGAGTGTATTTCGTAGGAGAATACCAGGCTTCATTGAGCGAGAGAGAGATGCTGCCTTATTTAGTTTTCTCTAATTTAAATGTCACCTTAAAGCTTTGGAGGTATTGTTGGTTATTTGGAAGGCAGTACTTAACATTAAAGTTGCTAGCTGGGAAGGCTATACTCACCTCAGCGACACAAAAAAATCTTTACACTCTACTTAAGCACATTTTGGTAATTGTAAGGTCACTCGATCTACATTAATGCTCACATTTCTGATTCCCCTCCCCCCGTTTTTTTTTTTTATTTTTATAAAACACAAACATTGGTTATGTGAAACAGAATGATAGACAAAGGTATCATACACATCAAGTTATTTTCCACAATGTTGCGCATACAGGGTTTCCCTTAACTGCATGGTTCGTTTGAGAAAATAGTGATTACTTTGATATCCTCTAATCAGAAGGATAGTGGTAATTTTACATTATTATGGGATTTCGCTGGAGATCCGATGTATAATTATTGCATCATGCATGGCCACAAATGGTGTGAAAATTAAACGAACGGTCACCCACTGAGAAAGATCTAAAGCCATTTCCGATGTCGCAGGTCACATGTTACATTCATTTTGTGCAGGTGACCACGGTTTTTAAAGGTATAGTTGGTACATTTTTGATTAATTCATTTTTACAGGTCAGTCTAATCCATGGCACGCTAATGTGAAACAAACTTTTTGTTTTGTTTTTTGTTTTCTGCAAATTCTTTTTTCATTTTTTTTTACAACACTAATAAAGCTACAACATCAACAACAACAGAAAAAAAAAAATAACTGGCTTATAAAACAATTTGGATAGAGGTTAGATAATTACTGATTTAATCTAAGACAGGGGCCAAGTGTGAGGAATAATGAAAACAGAATAAAAAGCTTTGAAACAGATTGCAGCTCTTCTCATCATTTGAACGTCCAGAAACAAACGTCAAATCCTCCCTGTGCACATTGTATACACGTATGAATTTCATGGTGGTTAAAAACAACATGTCCTTAAAAGCACTTGTAAAGCATTTAAAGATGAACCCAGAAGTTATTGCCTGTCTGCTCTAGCAACGCTGTGGAGGATTGCTTGTACTGTACTGTGCTGTGCTGTACACGGTCGATCTGTTAGATTCTTTGGTGGGACGAGCAACGAGTGTGGCGACGTTTGTGTCCCCGTGCTGACAGGAGCGGGGGGACGGGACAGCAGTGTAGCATGGGTAATGCCAAATTCCCTCAAACAGTGGAATGTTTCAGTAGTTTGCCTCATAACAGAGGAGCAAAAAGATTTCAATGGAAAAAATCATCTCCCTTACGCGTGTGTGCTTAGGCCCCAGTGACCCCGAGGAAATTAAGTAGATCAAATAAAATAAAAAGACAACAACATAACAGAGACGAATGATGTAACCAGCAACATACTATGTAATCACATCTTTAAGTGCCCGGACCCGAGGCTTGCATGCTGGAGCTGACGGAGAGTTTTTCAGGAAAGTACCAGGATGAAAGAGCGCTCCAGGAAGAGGGAGGGGCCCATCCAGGAGCTGTTGGGTTTCAGTCCTGGGCGCGACACCCTCGAGCCGTACGTATAAGGGGCCCCAGTGGATTATCATCGACTCAACACTTGCTATCCCCAGCAGTGTTGCAACACTTTACACAGGTGCACCCACCTCCACGGAAATACTAAATATTACTGTACATCAACCCCCAGGTTACAAAATAGAAATGAGCCTGACATATAATAAAAACACACACACACTCTGATAAAACATCCACAAGAATTATTGCAACAATCTCTAAAAATAAACACAACATGTACTACAGCCATGTCAAAAAAAAAAAAAATAGTTCAAGATAATGTTAAAAAAAAAACAACTTCAAATGCAAGTACTATGGCATACCATGAGGGAGAGGGGAAGGCTTTCACTAAAACCACCAGCAGTTCTGATGTGCCCACGTCTGAGAGGACGAATGAACATGGGGGAGATTATTTGTATTATTGGCTACATGAAAAATGACTGAAATCAAGCAGCAAACACACGAAAAGCAACAGCCCTATTGGTTCTCTAAGTGTTCAGGTATCCCGTCTGGCTGGCGTGGCGATGTCTGTGGTGTACCTGGTTCGAAGACAAATGGACAGTGGCAACAAACCATCCACAAGGTGCCCTTCCAGGTGTACGCTGTGGCATTTCCCTTCTGCTCTGTTCCCGCGGCTCGAAAAAAAAACCTCAAGTTACAACTTCCCGATTTTCTTTGAAACAAACAGCAAACAAAATGACAACAACAACAACAACAAAAAAAACATGTCAAGAGTGTGCATTCAGGTAAGGTAGCGCCCCCCTGCGGCTCCTACCGACCACCTGGGCTCAGTGTTACTATCAACCTGCTCTTTGCCAACTTGCTACCATTTTAGTCCCATTTATGATAGAGAGTTTCACCCTGCCCACCACGGTCCCTTCCTAATCTGACCCTACGCTTTCAACCAGCCCCCTGCCTACACAGTATCTCTCTCTCGAACAACCCTCGATACGCTGTCTCTCTGCTGCGGCCAGGCCATCTCTAGCCTCGCAGAATCACCCTCACGGCAACAATCACTTCCTGTCAGGCCCTTCTCTCGGACTAGCTTTTAACCATAAAAAAAAACCAAAACACGACCTCTACTGTGTCTCAAACATTATACTGTAACTCATTCCTTGTACATGAAAACTGAGCGGTAATATCTGTTGCCCTGTAATCGCAATTCCCTTTGTGTGATTCAAATAAAACAAACACACTCCGAACTAAAGCCACAATTTGGGTGTGATAACTGCAGCTACAGCTACACTGTACAATTTCATATTTACATTAATATCCAGAGCAACAAGAATTTATCTATGACTTTGGTAAGTACCCCAGGCAAGTTATCTCATGCACACATAATAAAGTAGCTCACTGTGATATCAGCTCTGACATTAATCTTCATCATCTATAGCACGCTGTCATTAAGGACGAGAAACAGCAAGGGCTGAGCCTACACCTGGAAGAGAGCTACAACTGCCCCGATTAGGATGTCAAACCAGGGAGACATGTCTCTCTAAGTATAGCTATAGTCTCTTGTGGCTTTCAGGATCCAAGCCAAGTAAACTGTGTCGTTATATCTGTAAGGCACTACGAGGGAACAATGGTCAAAACCTAAAGACTGAAGAGGGTTTTGAGGAGGTGGACTACACACGCATGGCTGACAGTAGCACACACAGACAATCACGTTGTACATGCCTATGTTATTATAACCACTTTGTGCAATCACATTGAAAAAAGAGGAACAAATAAATCTATTGGTATCAGGGGGGGAAACAAAAACAAAAAAGTTTTCTCCTTTAAACAAACAGGTGCAGACTGCTACATTCTAAGAACGGGGCCCAGCTAAGACACCTAGCTAAAACTGAAGTATCATCATAAAGGTGAAACATAAAGGAAAAATATCTATAAATACACTAAAAAGTTTGTTGTCTTCTGTTGGTTATATTTCCAGAAGCCTCCTCTGCTGGAGGAGGCGGAGTGGGAGGAGATGCCTCTCGTCTTCTCCCCACACCGTGAATGATTTGGAAATACTAAGACAGTTCAAGGCCATCAATATTTTTTTCTTTGAAGAGCAGCAGGTTTCCGTATTTCACCTTTTCCCAAAAACGCTTGGGATTTTGAACTTCCAGTCAGTAACCCCTGTTCAACAGTCACTTCCCAAATATAAGAGGGGAAATAAAAGAAAACAAACCAGAAATCCTCCGTTGTCCCAAAAGGCCTGCTTCAAACTTCCCTGTAAAACTAATGAGACATCACTTTTCTCATTAAGTAAAGCAAAGTGTAGGCAAATAAAAGCAAAAAACTGGCCCTTTCAAGGAAAAAAAAAAATCAAAAGAAATCTTCTTGAAGTGTACCCCTCTGAAACGCCCCATCTTTCCCTTCTAGAGAGGCTGTGAATCGTATTTTTTCTTTTTCTCTCTGTCGTTATATCTTCAAGTTATACGTGACAGTTTCATGAGGATTGCATGTTCCTCTGTCTCTGTTTATGTCTGAGGTCGAGGAGAGGATGTTTAGGATGTTGATGGGGCTCGGGCTCGGGCGGGGTTGAGGGAAGCAGCAGCGCTGGGTCAGGCTCTCCAGTGTCAGTCAGTGTCTTCTCTAGAGGTAAGGGTACTGGTTGACCTTGGTGGGGCTCAGCGGGTATCCAGTGTAGACAGTAGAGGCGGGGGAGGCGCTGATGTAGGCCTGGTGCGCGAACTGGGCCTGGTACT
>OOFC01018939.1:0-13693 GCA_900323345.1 Pseudochromis fuscus
ATAGCGCATTCACACTGGGACCTACTCGCTTCTCTTCGTTTCGGAAATGGCGCATTCACACGGGAAAAAAAGTACCAGGAACTTTTCGTACCTCCTCTCCTGCGGTTCTAAAAAAAGTACCGGGTCAGGTCGGAGCAGGTACTAAAATCTTATTGGTAGGAATCGTCACTGTGTCGTTGCGTCATCACTGCGCTGCATGTAATCTCTCCCGGCAAGCACGCCACTTTTAAATCTTCGCCGAACCATGCAGACGTGTTTAAAATAACAACAAGAAGAGAAATGGCATCAGCTACTAGAAATCCTGCCCCGTGGACTCAGGACGAGGTGCAAACCTTTTTGACATTAGTCGCAGATGAGAACATTCAGCGGGAGCTGGATGGCGCGGTCAGAAATGAAAGGATTTACAAGCAACTCTGGGACCAGATGGCTGCACGTGGCTACCGCAGGACTTTGCAGCACTGCAGAGAGAAATTAAAAAAGTTAAGAAGTTGTTCCTCCATCACTTCTTTCCACATCTGTGTGTCACATAAAAGATGATGTCACGAATGACGGCCAGGTACACTGAGGAGGCACTATCCTCGGCAATGTGAATGCCACCGAGGGGTGCAGTCCCAAGCGATCCGAAGCGAAGGGAAGCGAGTAGGTCCCAGTGTGAATGAGCCAATAATGACACTACTGGGACACCATGATGATGACATCACATGGGCTCAAACCTGAATCTCCACTGGTGTTGCTGTGGTGGTATTAGTAATGTAATAAGAATCATTATGTTTCTGCAGTCTAATTCACCATGTGTAGTTTCCATGTGCTGATGAGCCCATGTGGTGTCAGAGTATTTCAACCAATCGAATCATCCCCCCCCTAATTGTTTGCCTCCATGGAATCATCCATGATGAGGAATTTTGTTTCAGGACCGACTTTCAGAGATGGATTTGATGGATACCATGTGTTTTCTATTCCTTTAACTCATGTTAAAGTTATTGAGTGTCACTTGGGTGTGAGTTCATTCACCTTGTGCACCACAACTTCAGCTGGAAACAAAACACAGGATTGTACACTTCATCAATCTAATGTACCTCTTTGATTTCTCTCACAGATGTTCACATAATAACTTTAAAATGTTTTTTTAGACTTCATAATGGTTTTGTGTCTTCTTTATTAGTCTATAATGTAAATTAAGTCAAGGAAAAACATTTTCCTCCGTTAAAATTGTAACAATCTAAGTCACTGGATTTCTAAAATTGCAGCGTAATTGATGAGGGAAACACACTCCCACCCACTGTCATTGTAATTGAAGACAAAATCATTCTATGCATGCATATTATTCAAAACTAATTCAAAGCTTGTGTGAATATGTAAAAGTTAGAAGTTTTACTTTCTGAATACTTTCAATAAGAAGCGTGATTTGTGTTTGGGGTCAGAATTATTGTAGTTTTTCTCTCTCTTTGGGCTTGTAGAAAGCAGTTTGTCTTGGCAGGGCTGCAGCATTGCAGATAAAGATCAGATCAAACCCCACTGTGATGCATCATCTGTTCTTTTAAACTTAAGGCCACTTCAGGACAATCCGATTTTAATCATATAGCTCAAAATCACAAGTGTGTCTGAGACGGGCCCTTCCAATCTGTAGATCACAGGACACCCTCCTTAGACCTTCAGATCAGATGAGAAAATAACTTTTAATGGCAGAGGAAGGAGAAACCTCAAAAAGACCAGACACGAAGACAGACAGTAGACATAGTAGGTAGATGTACAACATGGAGAAACACATCTTCAGCTGCCCCTTCTGTTGCATCAAGCCCTTGAAAAAGGACAACTCAGAGACACCACTCACACTCAGGAAAAACTGGCATTAGATGAAAGGAGACGATGTTACAGTAGGATTTACAGCCTATGATGCCACATGCATCCATTAACAGCATCTTAAGCAAACTTACTGCTTCTTTATTTTTAAAATCAAAGAGCAGATAACGTCAAAGATGATACATATCCTGTGCTATGTTGCATATTATTCATGTATATATATACCTTCAGAAAATGTGCTTTTCTTATAAAAAAAATAGGCTCTGAGCCATGTTTCTACGTTTACAATTCAAATGATAACATAGAGTCTGAATAACACAAATTCTCCTCGCTCAACACCTCTTCAGAGTAAAACTGTAGGAGGGGAATTATAATCAGTGGGGTACAAAATTAAAGCAGTGGATTAAGGCTAAATTACTCTCTTAAACAAAATAGGTAACTGTATCAGCAGCAGGTGGTCTCACTCACATTGGAGCACACACACACTTACATGATATCTGTGCTAGTAATCAAGATTTGATTCTCTAAAACCAAAGAATACTTATAACACTTCCCCAATGCAAATGATTAAACAAAGAGCCTCAGCTCTCAAGTAGAGCACAGACAATGTCTTCACATGTAGCATAGTACATTACATGTGAAGTGGTTTCTGTTGTACAGAAGCACAGTAAGCTATTCAGCTGCTACTATTTATATTCATCTTGTTGTACATTGTTCAAACAAGATGAAGAAAGAACAGTATCATCTGGAACTGAACACACATGAGGAGAGATACCTTCTATGTATCACAGATGAACACATAAATATGACAACTGAGAGACTTGAACTAAAAGCAAGAAAAGGAAGTTTTATGCCTGGAAAAAATATTGTACATTACTGTATTCAACAAAATCAGAGATGATAACACAAAACAACATGGCAAGATTGTTGCTTCAATTTCAATGTAATGTTTGCTTGATGAAATTTTGTGTAGATTTGAAATTCAGTTCACAATTTCTCTCACCAGAAGAATCGTTTTGTCTGTTTTTTTCCTGTGGAAAAGAGCACATACAAATTAACTTGTTTTTTTTCCTTCATTTTACACACTTAAAAAATCCTGGGTAGATATATTGAACTAACTAGATGCTGTAGCCCAGTAAGATTAGGTTTTTATCCAGTGGATAAAATACTGGATTAAAACAAACCCTACAAAATACTGGGTGAAAACAACCAAATATTTGGATAAAAACAAGAAAATGTTGAGTAAAAACAAACAAGCAAAAAAACAAAAACAATAAAATGTTGGGTAAAAGCCACAAAATACTGGGTAATAACAACAAATTGTTAGATAAAAACAATACAATTTGGAGTAAAAACAGCCCATTTTCCTGGGTTAAAAACAACCTTTATAGTGAGTAAAACTTTATATTTTGTGACATTGCAATTTTACTATTCTTACAGACTGGACTTACACCCTTCCTGAAACAAATAAAACCACATTTGACACATCACAGTTAGAATGAATAGATTTAGTTAATTGAAAATTTACCACAACTTTCTCTGGCGACCAGTGGTTCTTGGTAATGTTTACGTGTCTTTTTGAGCACTGCAGCTCAAGCGAGAATAAGACCAAGTGTCTGTTGTTCACATTTAAATGCAACAGATGGAAACATACAGACAACAAGCTTTGGAGGAAGTAGCTTCTTTGATCCAAACATCCAAGATGTTCTGTATTCTCTCCAGAATTTCTTTCCCATGTAGATCACCTACAACCCTATCAAATAATATAAATAATATATGAGAAGTAAACTCCATCAATTTGTTATTGTTGTGGATATCTAGAGAGCTGTTTTGTTTCTGTGTTTCTGTTTTACCTCAGGCTATGAGCACACTCGTCTGCACTCCCTGGGATCACCTTTTATTTGTGTGTTTGCTTGTGTGTGGATTTATTTTCCTGTGTTTTTTTTTTTTTTACATGCACATGTGAGCATGGGTGTGGTGAGTTTACAGTATGTGCATTATGTATGCATGATGTTGATATCATTTGCATATACATGTAAAATGCGTGAAACACCCACACTGGCACTTTTACTGGAGAAATGTGCAGAAAGCAAAATCCTTGGGGAAAAAAACAACATGAAATTTGCATTAAAATCTGCATCACAAAAGAAATGCAACAATGTCTTTGTACACATTAGTGGGAAAACTGCAGTATACTTTAACTTTTATTTGAACACAACAAGTGGTTGCATTCAAAAGCAGAAGTTAATTTAGCACACTGTCAATACAGAAAACAACAGCACCACTAAAACAGCAGCAGGGTTTCTATTGCCAGAGTTCTCATTCTTGGCGAGTGCTCTAACACACTGGCTGCACCACACATGGCACAATCTTTCCTCATTTGTGAGGAGATGGAGAAGGATCTGCAGAGATGTGAAAATAAGCCCAGACTTCCCAATGAGTATTCCACTCACAGCTCCCTGACCTTGAGGTGAGCTTATCCCTGGCCAGTGTGCAAAGCTGAATGAATTATAATATCCACCTATAGGACCATCCCTAGCCTCTGCCCTGACCAAACAGCACTAGGCCTCGCACAGTTTCTCTTTGCCTGAGACCAGCAGGAGCTTTTCATCATAGTTTAACTATGAAGTCCTCCATGATTGGTTCCAGAATACAAAGAGAGGATTGTAGAAGAGCTGGTGGTGACCTGTGTTCTCATAGGAAGCACTAATTAGCAAGTTGAATTAAGGTAATTTAGCTTATTTTGTGGTACAGATTGCGGCTGTATTATATACCTAAACTGTTCAAAGAAATGGACGAAGCAACCGGGTCTCAAAACTGAGGCCAATGCAGAAGTTCAAAAAAATTAAATTCTCCCAACGGCCACTAGATGTTGGCTCCAACAAACCCTGGATCCAACTGACTTCAATTCAAAAATGGTCATTTTCAATCCTGAAATACTGGTGGTCCATCTGAAAATAATTTCAGTACATATATGGCTTCAAAAAGAAAAAGATTAAGGGGTGGAGTTAGTTTGATCGGCAGGTCTGATCTTGACAGGTTCAAAAGTTAGACCCACCTCCTCCCTTCCAGCTCCAACATGTCCACAACGAGCTTCAAAATGTCCAAAAACTTCTTACATTCTAAATGTTTTTATGAGGAGAGGCAGTGTTGGGGATTAACGCATTACAAAGTAACGAATTACAGTAACGATATTACTTTTTTGAGTAACAAAGTAAAGTAATGCATTCCTCTTAAAATATCGCTTACGAAACTACTTCAATATCGTAACACACTTTCCTGCGTTACCCAAGCCGTGTTTGTCTGTGTTTCAAGTTCTGATCTGTTTAAATACTGCCTGTGTGCGTGCTGCCTGTGTGCGTGCCTGGGCACGTTGGCATAGACACGATTCTGTTTGCAGATATGCGTGCGCAGCCAGGAGGCCAAAAGTGCAAAATTTCTCATTGTTTACAAGTGGAACCAAGCAGCAAAAGAAAATGACAAGGAGTTATTGTGCTGTTAATTTCGCAAACCGGTGAATTGCTGGATGGAAACTGTACAATATCCAGTTTTCCAGAAGAAGATGATTATGGCTCCAGGCCATTAAAGGGGCGGATTGGGGTCTCGAAGGTTCTTCTCGGTGCTTCTTCTGCACCCTGACAGTTCAACTTGTCTCATGATGGCTGCAGCATGACTGCAACATGACTGGTGCGATGGATTGATCGGTCAGCAAAAGTTAGTGAAATCATGAGCTCACGGTATCTGCTGTGTGAGACTGACCCTATGCATGTGCAGTTAATGGTTAGGATGTGCCCAAGATACCTGTGCACGTCCACTCAGGCATCATAAGGTTTTGTCTTTAGTCCCTGTCTCTGGCTGGACAGGACACCTGTCCTCAA
The DNA here is from genome assembly GCA_900323345.1 of Pseudochromis fuscus. Classification (NCBI taxonomy): domain Eukaryota; kingdom Metazoa; phylum Chordata; class Actinopteri; family Pseudochromidae; genus Pseudochromis; species Pseudochromis fuscus. Next base: position 5,679 of record OOFC01018939.1, read on the forward strand.
AGCGCAGGCCCGTGTCATAAAACTTTAAGTTTTGCACATGACTACAAAGTACGTGATTATACATGTCTAAAGATATATGAGACATATGAGATAACGGTATATGACGGGCCATATGATAGCTGGACATTTGGACATATTTGAAATCCGTTGGTTACTGGGAATATTATTTGGATCTGGTAATTTCTCACCATTACTGAGGACCAGTTTCTTAATGTAATCGCTGTAGTCTGAGATCGATTAGAGTGATGTAGCTGCTCGTGACAGGAAGATGGAGACGGGGGGGTTTGGCCAGTGGTGATATTCTCATCGCTTCACTTCAATGAGGATTAGGTTCTGAGGGGCGGGGCCAGGGCACAAGAGCGTCCACCCGACGGGGACCCCACACCGGGCCTCCCTCACGTGCAATGACCACTATGCAGACAGGCTGAGTGATGATGTTTGTTCATGTGTCCACACGGTAAAATAAGAAACGGGGAAAGTAAAGTAATATGTAGTGACGTTACTTTTCCAATGCAGTAACTAGTAAAGTAATGTCACTACTTTTTACAGAAGTAACGAGAAACTATAGTAACTAATTACTTGTTTTGAGTAACTACCCCAACACCGAGGAGAGATGTCATGCAATGTTTTCAGTATAACTAGGAAACACTAGAAACACAAACATCTGTAAAGGCATAACCGAGCTTCACTAAAGTTATAGACTGGACACTGTTGCCCTCTTGTGGGGAAATAGCAACACTGTCCTTAAAACATTAGCCTATTATAACAGAGAGGAACAAATCTGTTAATCGAAATATAATCATTTGGGTAACAGCCAATCTCTCTCTAAAAAAAAAAGCATGGAGATCTGCTCGTAGGTTTTTCTGTAATGTTGCTAAAAGAAGGACAAACAAACAACTACAGGTGAAAACATAACCTCTCTGTCAGAGGTAATAATCCTTGCTGCTTCCTTCACTATGTCAAGATACACAATCAGGAAATTTCATATCACTGTTATCCTGTTCCACCCTGATGCTCTCTGTATCTGGAGAAGTCACTAACTGTAATTCAGACACAACACACTGCCATTTAGAGGTTTCCCACTGTGGTACACTGTGTAACAGCCCTTTTAGTATCTGCTACGACTCAAATTGATGTTGAGTTGTGTTTCATTTCTGTTGCATCAAATTTTCTGGAGAGTTGAGAGATTTTAGATTTGGTTAAACAACATAAGTAGCTACAGAGTTGTTGTTAAAAGGCTGTCTGTAATGCAGGGTTTTAATTAAGCAGAATTAAGAAATTGGAATTGGATTTTTTTCAGATGTCAGTCCAGACGGGGACGAGGAGATTTATTGTGCACCTAAGGTTTTCCACTTCAACCTTACAGTGGTAACTAATGAATATGGGGCGTATAATGGTTAAAATGCATCCACCTTTCAGTAAAGAAACCATGCAGTATTTATACTCACAGTCTTTAAGTGTGAGTAATAACTTTAACAACCTAAAAGCAGCCTGTTTCCTATTTGGTATTTTTGTGATTTAGCTGACATTCTTGGGTTTACTGATACTGTTTGATAACACAGGGAGCTCAGCAGACAGACTGCAACTCAGAGGATAAACCACTCTTATTATTGGTATATTTGCCAACTGTCTGACAATGGATAATGGATGAAATATCATAATAAATCATACTTTATTCACGAGTTTAAATTTTGATCTCACCCCACTGTTTCAAATCTGTCCAGTCAAACTCAGAGCTTCAGTTAAATGCTCAAACCACAGACCATAAACTTTTCTCTCAACCACTACAGCTCGTTCCCAAGTATACAACACGGACACTCATCAATAACAGACCATTTGTGCAAACAGAATCTTTTAAGCACACAGTGTTCTCAGGCGCTTTCACTGCGTGTTGTGTTGTGTTGTGTCAGACGCTGCCGCAAATGCAGCTGCCTGGTTTGTTTTAATGGTTGTTTTGCATGCCTTTTATTATTATGCCTTTTATTATGAAAATCTCTTTTGTTTATTGGTTTGTAATTTTGACCTTTTTCGGCACCGCTTTTATTGTTTTACTTGTAATTTGTGACTCTTCTCTTTAAAGTGTTCTGAAAATAATGAAATGGGAACACCAGACAGACAACGAGAGAAAAGTTTAATCAAAGAGAGAAAGGGAAATAGATAAATTGTGATGGGTGCCATACTTTAAATTATGCTGCAGTGAGCAATCATGGCCATTATGCAATATCTCTCTGTCCCTCTGTCTCTCTCTGTTCCTCTCTCACTCCATCTGCTTCTTTCTCTCCACACTGTCCATCTGTCTTGCCCACTCGCCTTCCTGTCTGTTCCTGTGTAACCCCTCCTTATACCCCCGACACACACCCACACACCCACACACACACACACACACACACACACACACACACTTGCCTTATCTTTATTCCCAGACAGGGCTCCCTGTTTGGGCTGTCATTATAACCACTTTGAATAGCAGAGCTTCATGGTGAACGAGGAGAGACATGCTGTGCCCAATCACACAACTCTTTCTTCCTGTCCAATAGACGCATGTCATATTTCATTCTGATTCAGGTAATATGTATTGAAAAAAAAATCCTGGAGTGACTGAACATTGCTCAGAGAGGGGTTTCTTTATGATAAATGCTCCCAGGCATGGCTGATGTTCAACTTGTGGGCGCCTCGAGCAAAAAGCATTCCTCCACCCAAAAGGCTCAATTATTTCTTTGACTGCTAAAAGGACGATCAAGGCTCTTATCTTAGAGAGGTACTTCAGAAGTTATTAGGGGACACCTTACAGTAATTTACATGAGGATGTGTTTCACAAACCATGAGTCACATGCCAGTCAATATAAGCTGTCACTTTGATGCTCAAGCAGCACAGAAAATAATATATACTGGACTATTTTTAACTGAAAACCAGTAGCAGTAGATAAACAGTCAAGGTGTAACGTTATGAAAGACCTAAAACAAAAGTACACAAGGAAATATAAGTACTGTGGGGAAACCGTATTTTAATAATATATTAATATTAAATAATTGTCCTACTTTGAATCCACATGAATGAACTAATGAGCAGGTCATTTAATACAAGTTCTGTGTGACTTCTTTGTGAAACTTTTCGTCTGTATGTTTTGTTTTTTTGTTCTTAAAAAAGTGAGCCTGCCTAGTAGTTTGATGAGTAACAAGCATTAACATTTAAAACAGCATTGTCTTCCAAAGATATTTATATCCAACCTTATGTGGCACAGCTTGTTTGGTCTTAAAAGCAAAAAGGAAATGTCTGGAAGTTTGACAGTCGAAATGAAAAGGTGCAACGTTGACTTTTGAAGAGTTTCTAGAAGATACTGAGGCTGACCTGACTGCAGCAACTCAACTAAAACAAACTCTGCCACACATATATGACAGGAAAAGAAGATGGTGGCATACGTGATTTTATCTGGTTTTGTTTTATAGAAACAAACAAAAATAAAACAAACATTTTTTTAGTTATAGAATAGTAAAGAATAGTTACGTTAGTGAGCATGCGGTTAGTCCAACATGCAACTCAACTCTGGGTCAAAACTAGCCAGCATTTTTCAGTGTGAGATCCTGCTATGCACAGCATGCACAGCAACATTAAAAGGTCTGACGGCAGTCGGCTGGACAGAGCTTCTGCTGTGTTAAGAAGAGTCAGTCTGTGGCTGAAGCTGGTGCTGAAACACCTCAAGGTCATGAAGAGGGTGGGTTTCATTTCTCGTAGTAGAGTTCAGTTTTCTGAGCTTTCTCACCCCAGTAAGCTGCTAAACTGTGTCCAGTTTAACCCCAAATATGTGTACGTTAAGTCTCACATTAGCTGAATATTTATATTTTCTACAGTCCATCCAAACTTAATCAACCACATTGTGAGTCGTGTTCCTCAGGTCTTCACCTTTATAAATTACCAGTTTACACCTGGGTGAGTATTCATTAGTTGTCACCTATGAGGGCAATGAGGACTTCTGTTTATAAATTCAATCTACATACAGATGATGATTAAAGGTTCAAAAGTGAGGAAAGGGATGTAGGTGACAAAGGACCTCAGTTAGTGTTATGAACAAGAAAAGTCAAAGTAAAAACTCAGACCTTTATTCACAGTGTTACTGATGTTCACTGGAAGTTATTGGTTGTACTGTGCGGTTTCTCACTGAGACACCAGCCTGGTGGTCAATACTCATCTAATTGCATGTTAGAATGCAAATTACAGTTAGTGCTTGTTCACTTGTGTACTTGCCTGTAAATTAGCTTGCTCACTGGTGGCAGCACCTTTCTTTAATTGCAAGCTTTAATGCTAATTAGATTCAAATGTAGTTCACTCCTTACAGTATGTATTTTAAGAACAGGACATGCCTGCACTTGACATGATGCAACAGAATGACTGAGCTTGTACATGTGTGTGTGTATTTCTATGTAATTTTGTGAAACTACATATGTGATTCTGGCTTTCAAAGGTTTAATTATGAAAAATCCCCTGACTACTTTGTAGCCATGACAACATGTGGGACATCAACCATTTTTTCTGATTAGTCATTCAGTAAAAACATATTAAAAATGTGGTCAGTTATACATGTCTCCTTTCTGGAAGTGCTACAGTGACCCCACACTGAGGACTTATAATATCGCTGTCCTTCTGGTCTCTGTCAATCACAGATTTTGATGAACTGCAGGTGGAAGCTAAAAGTGCTCGATCCATGGCTTCAGAATACCTTTATCCATATGCTCATGCCTGGATAAAATCAGCAAATTAAAATATGATAAATATTTATTTATTTTATTTTTATCATTCATTTGTTCATTTCTGTGCTACGCATCTACTGTAATTATCCCACTTACAGAAGCTAACTTGCTCTTATCCACAAAGTAGTAAGTTGTTATTTTTCCACTGCACAGTACTTATCAACCATTTAAATTTGCTAGAAAAATATTTGTGTCAAGGTTCCAGCAAAAAGAACAAGTGTAAGATATGAAAATATTTTTAAAAACATGATTTGTTACACGTCTCTGTTCATAATCTTGATGCCCGCAGTTGCAACTCGCTACACAGCAAAATCGCAAGTGTTAATTCAACTCACATGGTGTTATAATTAAACACTTTCCCAGTGTTTAGATCCTTCTCACAGATTCAGTAGTAAGCGTGAATTAACACTTTCATAGTATTAAAAATCTAAAACTTACGATGTTGTTTTGTAACACATTAAAGTGTACTTTTTTTAACCACAAAAATTATCATGCCACAGTATTTGCATCTAATGCAGGTCTTAACAAATACTTACTAAATTAATACAAGTGGTATTACTCTATGCCTGTATCAAAATGAGCTCGACATGGCCTGTGATGGGTGGATTTAAATAGCGCTTTTTTAGACACTCAAAGCAATTTACAAAGACCATTATTCAGACCAACAGAGGCATGGCTGCCAATTTGCACCTAAGCCTCTTTGACCACCACCAAACCATTCATTCAACATTCATACAAGGCAAGGTGGGTAACCACTGAGTCACTGTGGCAGCAGGTGATTTAATTCCTGTTAGTTCTTGCTAGTCTCAACAACAAATGCCTATTGCCTCATACCCCACTACACATTAACACACGATTTTTTAAAACATGTAACTTCCACTCTAAGTACATACACTTGTTTCTTACCATTTAGAAGTGCTTAATGCAGCTACAGGTTGTTCTCTCCGCCACTGTGCAACATAATGGTCCCGAAGAACTGGATCTGACATAATCTCCAATTAACTTCATCAGGTGTGCTTGCACTCAACTCAACTGAAATAGCACCACCCCCACAGCTGTTTCAGCACAGCAGTGTTCAAAGTAACACCCAAATCAACTCCCATCAACTCACAATCATTCACACAGGAAGATTACCTCAAGTTAACGCTTGCAGTTTCACTGTGTACATTACACCACCACCATCAGCTCACTGGTGATGTTCTACACCAGAATTACCAGCTGCTGAATTAACATGAAAGTCTGGTTACCTCCTGACAACATCTATCCAGGCCCTCTCTGGTCTCTGACAGCACTCACACATTTTTACCGAACAGATAAACAGATCCTCCGAGGGGGGATGTTTGTATAGCAGATGAACCCACAGAAGGCACTAACAGCCAGACATTCATAATAAACTATGGGAGGCTGTATCAGTGTGATTTGTTTCTTGTTAAGAGGCTGAAGCAGAGGAGGAAGAAAGAGGCGTTTAGAGACAACTATGTTAGACAACGCTAACATAATGTGCATAAGGCTAAAGTAAACTACATCGGAGTCTTAACTAGATACATTTGTCCATGTTTATGATGTCACTTTTCAGACCTAACAAATACTTTCAGCCTGGATAATAAATTATAATTGTTTTTCAGACTCTGCGCCTCAACACAAATAAAATAATGGACATATACATACATTTAAGTGGCAAGTCTTAGTTTTAATTTGAGTTGGTTCACATAAAGAACTGTGTGAGATCATTTTTATCTTATTTTTTTTTCTTTTTAAATATCTTCATGAATCTGGCTTTCTCTAGAAAAAATGTATGATGTGTTATTAAATGACAAAAATGTTCGTATCTGGGTTCTTACAATGATGAATCTCAATCCTACGCAAGTGCAAGTTTTTCCTCATTTGCATATGTAAACCCCTCTTAAATCCCCATAAATGATCATTAGACTGCAGGGCCGTGTGCACACAGACGTCAAAGAAACTGAACTGAGAGTTTGACAAGTTAAGAAAACCCAAACAAAATAAAACACAATAAACACAATGAAGCATCAGACCGAAAACAGTAGTTCTGAAGAGGAGTAACTGCAGGAAGTGAACAACAATCCAGCTTTATGAATGGTGGTGTTGGTAGTGGATATCACTTAAAAAACACACACACAATAAATATGTATTGTATTGGGATGCACTGTTTATGCTGCATTGGGAAAAGCGTCCACAACAGGTGGACTGGCGTGCCCACAGTTATCTGAGCTGGACCAGAACATCAGGTTTATTAATCCAGCAACAGCGCTCTCAGCTGAGCCAACAGTGGAGCGTATGGACTCAGAGCTGGACACCGTATCAGTGGTGTTATATATTATGTCTCAGAATGAACTGACCCACATCTGCTGTTCAAAAGTTCAAAATTGTTTAAATACTTCGAGATTAAAAACAAAAACATATTTACCAAAGTGAGGTACTCAGGTTACTGGGAGGATAGGGAAAAAGACAAAGTCACATGGTCATCTAACTTCATCCATACTCAAACTTTCTGTCCTGTAACACATCACTCTTTAAAACCACCTGTGTACTAGCAACAACACTCGTTTTATTTTTGGAGTGTATGAATGGCAAAGAATTTCTGAGAGTATTTTCTAAACAAAACTTGTTAGTACTGGAGTATGTTACAGGAAACAGGTGTAGGGTGACAGTCCAAACACCTCTTGAAGTGTAACTTTAGGGAGGCTGTGTTAGTAAGTGTGCCAGTAATAATTATAAAAGCTGCCAAAGTATTCTGAGCAGGCTCTTACATTTTCTGCAAAATGTATTAATCAATGCAAATCAGCTTCATGTGATTGTAATTTATACCAACAGAACAATGAGACCATGTCCTGTCAGTTTGGCTGGAGCATCCACAGAGGTCAAACAGTATCAGATTATTTCTTATGAAGTTGTTTGTTAATCGGTTTCCATGGACACAGACCATAGTAAGGCTGTGTAAATACAGATTAATGTCTAAAACCTACCTATTGATATGAAATAAGAGCCAAACATTATTCATGAAGTTCTGAATAAAAGTTTTGAGTGAAGTTTAAATACCAGTTAAAACTGCTCCAGCTGCATCCTGATCTGATTTTAATGGTCTATTAATGAATCAGTTTGATTACCATTTAATGAAGCAATTTAATTTAAATTGAATTCAGTTGTTACTGAATGTTTCCTTTTATTTATGTTATTACACAGATGTGTCCGATTAATTATTTTTAATGTCGACAGTATTTCTCTGATCAATACGCTCTGCATTCTTC
>OOFC01018941.1:0-13455 GCA_900323345.1 Pseudochromis fuscus
CATCTGCGACTAATGACAGAAAGGTTTGCACCTCGTACTGAGACCATGGGGCAGGATTTCTAACAGATGCCATTTCTCTTCTTGTTGTTATGTCAAACACGTCTGCATAGTTTGCCGAAGATTTATAAATGTTTGTGGTGATTACGTGCCGCGCAGTGATGACTCGACGCAGTGACGATTCCGACCAATAGGATTTTAGTACCTGCTCCAACCTGACCAGGTACTTTTTTTGGAACCGCGGAGAAGGAGGTACAAAAAGTTGTACTAGGTACCAAGTTCCAGGTATTTTTTTGCCAGTGTAAATGCGCCAAAGCGGAAGCGAAGCGAAGCGAGTAGGTCCCAGTGTAAACACGCCAAAAGTGTTAAAAGCCAAAGTAAAAAGATGGGTTTTCAATTCTGGTTGTAATTACCTCCGCCAAGAAGGTTATGTTTTTTTGTCTGTTTGTCTGTCTGTCTGTCTGTTGGTTTCCAAAATAACTCAAAAACTTACAGACGGATTTGGATGAAATTTTCAGGGATTGTCCAGATGGGGATAATGAACAAATGATTAGATTTTGGAAGTGCTCCGCATCACCGTCTGGATCCAGGAATTTTTTTAAAGGATTCTCCTCGCAAAGTCTCTCCTCGAAGGTGTCCATCTTGATATGCTAGCGCAAGCGCAGTGCAGTTGCTTGTATTGATTTTGATACATGCGCAGTTGCTTGCGCCCTCAAAGTTCAAAGTTCTTTATTGTCAAATATGCTATTATGCAGGACATACAGCATAGATGAAATTACTGTCACCCAGGCGATGCTTTCACATTTTTGGAGCTGTACACGGACGCTTCCGTGCCTGTCCACTCGAGCGCTTCCTGACGTGTTCGATGACATTTACGTGACGTGGACCCTCGTGCACCAACGCGGACATTACGCGGAAAGTATGAATTGGCCTTAACAGTGCTTGGTGGAGGTCTGCGCTCTCAGAGTGCTTTTCTAGTTCTCTGTGTTTTTTTTCTTCGTACCATCAGCCCCTGTTACCTTACACATTAAAGAGGAGCACCTTGATATCCATGTATTTATGAGTCATGTATGTGTATGTGTGACACTGTGTGACTTCAGTTGGATGTTGTGTTTTCACCCTGTTCATTGGAGCATGAAGCTTTAATTACCTTTCAGTCCAATTATATTTATTTTGTAAACTCTGGGAAAGGGTTATGCACTGGCTGAGCTTCTCGCCATTTCAAACTTCGCTGCCATTTTTCTTTAATTCTGTGTCGATGGGAGGGATTGGCTGGAGCTAGTGTCTGCACAGCTGATACTGGAACAACTCTCGTCACTTTTTCCTCTCGGGAGAAGCCTGGCTCCTCGATCCATCCAGACCTCTGCTGCATCGATACGAGCCCCGCTGGCCTCCCCCCCCCTCGGCTGCAGCAGTGGGGCATTTGGAAAAGATGTTTCTATAGTTGGGTTTCCACCAGCACCAGCAGCAATATTATCACTCCCTCTCTTCTTTTGCCCTGGCTCTAAATTTCCCTTCTTTTCTGTTTTTGGGTAAATTGATATTGCTGATGTGAATGTCATGAATTTTCTCCTTCTCCTTTGGGATTTCTTGCCTGACCAAGCAGGTTTTTTTTTTTTTTCTGTCTCTGTGTCCTATATCAAGTTGTCAGCGTTGGCTGTCCACCATGCAGGATGCTCGCCGTCGCTCACCCATCTGTCTCTGCCTCTCTTACTCTGCTAATCCTGCTTGATTTCTTTTCTTTTCTCTTTCATCAGTTTATTTTATTTTTGGATTGAATCCCACTTCTGCAGCAACTAGCCAGCATGATAAATACTTTTTAAATGCATTTTTTTTCCTGCTTTGTTTTAAAGCGTTTTCACTGCTAATCAAACGCAGTGAAATAATAACACATCCCACGATCACAACATTGAGAATGACAGCTTTGATTAGGAAGAAATTATCACTTTCTATTATGAATGCTGCTCTCTTTTCAAATTTTCCAGCATGTTTAATAATTATTATCAAACTTTTCTCATTCACAGACCACTGACCATGTTTACTTTCCATTTTGAATTAGAAATAAAAAAACTGAGAGTTTGATCAAAATCTAATCTGTTCGCTAAAAAGAAAAAACAGTTTTGTGAAGCTGAACCTAGTGTCAAATAAAAGCATGAAACTGTTTTGATCCTCTGTTATCAATAGAGAGCAGATGGAGGCTTTTGTAAGATTTTTGTAGTGCCTTGGATTCCATTATTGTTGAGGACTCTTGTATCCAAAGAGCAGCCAGTGTCCCCACACAAAGCTCCACTGGCTTCTTGTCCTTCACTCACTCTCTTGTTTTCTCCCCCGCTCTCTCTTCTCATTCTGCCATCACTTCAATCACATCATTGGCATTTTCTGCCAAAGTGCTGCACAAAATGCAGTTTCAAACATCAGTAATTAACTCTTCCTTCTTCCTTTGCTCCCTCCTTCTTCTTCTCTCTCTTTTTTCCATACCAAACAAAGGCTGGCGTAGACAGACAATGTACAGCTGTCATCCCCCCCACCCCCTCCCCATCTTTCAATCCCTTGACTCCACCTCCTCAAACATCTGTTGTGTCCACTCAGTGTGGTAAGGGGGTGGAGGCTGAGGTCAAACCAATCTCTATGCAGATTGTAATGACTTCCGGTGTCCATCCTCCCCGCCTTCCTGTGTCTTCTCCTCCCACCCTCTATTGATAGAGCTCCCACTGGGGCTTCTGGGAAGGACGACTGAGCGCTGAATAGGTCTCTGTTACCGACAAGCTGTTGTCCAGCCAGACTCCCACCATCATTACCACAGAATGAGCCTGGGAATAGTATGCATACAAGCAATAATCCACACACACACACACACACACACACACACACTGACACATACAGATCAGGTTTATGTAGAGACTACGAGTGCAGGCATGACTGGCTGGGGTGCACTTCCCTTATTCTATAAACACTGCAACAAACAGTGAGCCATATGGCTGTGACTGCCAACATAAAGTAAAACCCAGAGTGTCACTTACTGCCCGGTGGTCAAGACAAGCAATTAAAGCTGCTTTAAACATGGATCAATCAGCGGTACCAGGAACACTGAGTTTCCTCAGAAACCTCCTGGGTGCTGCTATTGCAGGATGTTTGCAGCTTAGACACGCCACCAACTCTCAGCACGATCCCTGTGGAGCATTTTACATATACATGACGCAGAAGGTTTTAAAGCTGCTGCAAAGCAACGTGGAGTCAGCAACTGTCTGGAAGTTTAAAAAAAACATCTGCTGGATGTCAGATGTAGAATTAGGAAGTCGCAGACAGCTGGTGTAGATGTGTGTGAGCCAACCAGCACTGTTGAATCTCACTAACGCCACACATTTGGATATGAAGTTTGGGTGTGATGTTAAGACAACTTATGGTGGCTTTAAATGGGGTCATGCTTACCGCGGGCCGAGTCCTTTCAGAGATGTGAGGTCCCATTAGACCCTCCATCAGCTGTTACATTGACCGGGCGGTCAGACCTCAGGATCACTGCTGAGAGGAGCCTCAGCTCTGCAGCTCGTTTAGAAATTTACTGCTGGCTCTGATGTCTCTGTAGTGGTTCACCACGGAGGTAAATCCTTCTGGGTTTATCCATAGACTGTCTATGGGTTTATCTAACAGACAATTCAATTCAATTCATAATCAAATTACATCAGGGAGTTTTAGATTATAAGGTCAAAGTCTTATCAAAATAAGAGAGGAGAACCCAACTGTGACAAAACAACACTAAAAATGTGAGTGCATATTTGAAGCATCATTGGAAATAAGAAAAAGTTATGCAAAACATAGCTTTTCTTAGTAATTAATTGCTTTATGACAGAAGTTATTAGTGATTGTAATTAGTTACTAATTTCCAGTAACTTTCCCAACACTGTATTGAACCAGGTTTAGATATGGTGCTTGTTGCATTTCAATTCTGCAGTGATGGACAAGTTGGTGATGAATTTTTTAGTTTGTCCAGAAAACCATAGCTGCCAGTTAATGCCAGCATGAGTGTATATAAAATGGACTCACTAATGAATACCAGCAGTATCAGCCCACAAAGAAATGTTACTTGGTTCTGCAGAGAGATTGTTCTGATTTTCAAACATTGTACGACTTAAAATTTATTTGTTTTCACAATCACCTGTTGTATTTATTTAGACCTCTCTGTAACTAGTTCATGAATATATAACTTTGTGTATCTAGTGTGTATAGTCATGTCTTGTAGATAATGCTGTGTGTCTACTTTGTTATAGATGTTTAGTCAGTTGTGTCACGTTCACTGTGCACACACCAACTGTGTGCTGTTGTTTTGCTTCCTATTTCCCGCTGCTACCTGTACAGCTTGTATGTGTCGCCAGTGACTTCTCACCTGCTCCAAAGGAGGTTTCATGAGAAATATACTGAATGTTTACCTTGAGGAATGATAATGATCTGTCACTTGCTGATTTGAAACTACTGGATTGGATAAAATTTGGAGCAGACATACACGGTCCTCAGAGGATAAAGTCCAGTTACTTTGGTATTCGATTGACTTTTTTGACTTTCCTTCCACCATCATGAGGTTTAATGTGAATTCTCACAACAACACTTGGTTGGATTTCCATTAGATTTCCTTAATTTTCCAAGTAGTGCAACCATCAGGATCAATACTTTGGCTTCTCACCCAAAAAAATGACTCTACCATCAACACTAACCTGCTATTGAAGGAAGTATCACTAGCTGTCATATAGAGCATGTTAGCTTTCTGATATTGGCATTTAGAACAAATCACACACAACAGTCCACCATCATCAGTCTTCTTAGCTTCTGCATAGCTGTGCAGTACATCCAGATGAAACTGTGTGTTAGAGATGTAGGCATGAAGTAAACCGACTTAATTGTCTGATGCTAAAATTAGAGATGCTCACACTTCCACAATACAGACAAGAAAGCAGGATAATTAGAGCAGAGAGTCAAAACAAACATCAGGGGATGAGGCAATAGACCCTGAAAATTACAGTTCTTCACAAATGCTTGCAAATATTTCCTGAAATGTTTCTCAGCTTCTCCCAAACTGTGTACACGCAAGGAGAACAATCCCTCAAAAGAAATCACAAGCAACCAAACAAATCCAGCCTCGTCATTTTTGCACACAACCACAAGTTAAACTCAAGTCATCCGGCTGTTTTGTGAATGAAGTTCAACAAACCCACAAACTGTGTAGTCTGCACATCCAAAATCAACACCTTCCCAATCTGCTCCCATGGCATTCCCTCACTCTGAGAGGCGGGGTTTTATTCAAACCTGCCATTTCATTAAGAGAGAAATGAGGGCGCCACAGGGTTCTGGCCCGACTGAACATTATCATCTCTCCTGCAGTTCCCCTCGGTCGCCTGTTCTCCTCCAGGAGCCTCGTCTTTGGTTGTAGTGATGCCCCCTATTTGTCTGTCTGGCTAATCAGCCAGGCCATTCACGTGAAGATGGCAGCCATCCACCAAGGCTATGCATGAAGGGCGACCCGCTCATTACCACGACTCCTTCTTAATCAAACCCTCCTTCTCTTCTTTTTATTGTACAAGCCTTTGCTCTCTTATAGCGGTGCCTTTCTCTTTAGGTTCTTTCTCTTCATTTTCATTCTTCCTCTGGCTCCATTTCTCTGTCTGGCTGAAAAACCACCAAGGACCTGCCAGTTCTTGAAACCATTCGGCTGCATCTTATGTGTCTAACTCCAAGTCCCAGCTTGGTGGGGGTGAAGCGGAGGACACTGTGTTACATTCGAGTTAACAGGCACCGCTGGCGGGACGCATCGCCACGGGCCCTTTCTGCTGAGCAGCCGCGATTGCCTAAGCAGAACTTAAACAAATGAATGACTGGTGACAACATGGAAATGATAGCGCCACGGATACTGGTTAGCGAGCTGTGAGGGCTGGCTGTAAGTGGTGTTACTGTCTCATGTCTGCCACTGGAGCGAGCTGCTATTAGCACATTGCTGCTGCTGCTGCTAATGTGTGTGTGGGGGTGGGGGGGTGATGTACATGTGGATCCTGTTGAGTCAGATGTGACTTTATAAAGCCATGCAGAGGCCGAATGGGTCACAGGTCAAAAATGCCCCATGTACATATAGATATGGTTGTGCAGCTTTGTAGCCACGCACAGCACTGTCACTTTGTGTGTGTGTTTGTCGCTGGCTGTGTGGCCCTGGCAGAGGGTTACAGCGGTCACAGCTATCTGGTGTCGCCTGAGGACTGCAGGCTTTCAGCCATGACTGTCAGAGAAAGCCAGTTAGTGACATGTCCTCCTGTGTGTACTAAGCGTACAGCACGCTCAAGAGGCATTAGGTAATGTGAGAGGGAAAATAGTAGTTACATGTTCTCAATGAAGACAAGCTGCAATAAAAACATCAACTGGAAAGGAAATATATTATCTCAAATATTATACCTTCACCAATGTTTATATAGTCAGTTCAATTCAGTATATCCTGAAATGATAATCTAATCCCAACAGTAACCTCAAAACATCTGAGTGATAACATAAAATACATCCAGACACTCAGAATCATGTAAGCTTATAAATAAGGAAGACAAACACCACACAATATATAACCACGACTGCAAGTAAATAGCGCTATACACAAATGGCAATGACTAAGGCTTGGAAAATGATTGGTGAAGCTGAAACATCCAGGCACTTACAGGTTAGAAAAGCTCATTTACAGCAATTTGTTGTGTGCATCATCTCATATGTGCAGAAAAGATCCGCCATTAAAAAATCACCACGTTGTCCTTTATTGATTTCTTTTAAGCTTTAATAAATGCAATTTTCCATGTATGTGGTGAATATGGATCAAACCTGGGTGCAAGGACATTTTTCTGCACTCGCAATGTAATGTTGTTTTTGTCCCTTTAGTTTCATATGTCACAAAGACCAGTGGAAAAAATGCTGAAGAAAAGACACAGAAGCTAGTTGAACAGAGGCTAAATCTGGTGTGACATCAGGACTTTGGCTGTGTTGGCAGTGTCCTCCATCACACCACCAAGAAAAGGGCATCCATTACTCTCTCCATTATTCTGTACAGAGGTTATGGCTTTGTCATCTTCTTAGACTTTTTTCTGGGATGGTTCTCCTGGTCCTCCACTGAGGACCTGTAGGAGGATGAGGGCCCGACACCACAGCACCAAGAAAAGGGGATCTATTACTCTTTGTATATTCACTTACTGGGAAAAGGCTGATCATTACAAGTAGCCACATGTTTTACAGGAATTGGACAACTGGATGTCAAAAAATTAGACCAATGGAGAAGGGCAAAAAAGTGTAATACTCCTGACGGTCACTGGCTCCGAAGAATTCACCTCAATTCAAAAATCATAATTTTCAGTCATTAAATACTAGGTCAATACATTTTTTCCACACTTTAATCTGAAGACATTTGCTGAAGTCAACTTTTCTCATCAGTCATCTGGTGGTCTGAAAATTAATAAATAAATAATTAAATTTTACAAAATGAATGAATGAATGAAAATCATAACTTAGTAGACATTAGGCTTCAAAACATCAACTGGACATAGACAAAGACAAATATTTAGGGGCGTGGTTAATTTGATTAACAGGCCTGGTCTCCAATGAGAACAGTCCTGAAGTGGAGTCTCATACACATTTGCCTCCTCACTCCTCCCTTCAAGTCCAAATGTGGTCACTTCTGGCTCCAAACAGCCAACATGGCGATGTTATATACCAAACTCCTGGTTTCAAAACAACAGTCCACAAAACAACAGGTGACATCCTGTTAGTTTCATGGTCTACACAACTCCTGGAGGAAACATCTGTGTCTTGAGCAGCAAGATGTGCTGTTTTGTTTGTGTTTTGGTTCGGGACAAGTAGCATACGATGCATTTATCAGAGGTGAATTGAAACAGTAAATGCTGTAAAACTGAAAAACAGTGAGATGGGAAAATCAGGTTACAATTCTCTGTGGGTTGTTCTTCCTAGAGGCAGCTCCTGTTACCATACACATAAACCAATGGGTGATGTCACATTAGCTTAATCCATTCTTCATATGGTCTATGGAAAAATTAGCTTAGATTAGCGTCCACACAGAGATGTCTCAATATATCTACTGACTCTGATTACATTTAACTTGCACTTTATTTGTGAAACCACAACCCTAAAAGCTGTTTTACATGAATATGTAATTGCACTGTGCCTAAATCCAACCTAAAGAAGATTAAAGCTGCTGCTGCTAGCTAAATTCAAAAACTGACAACATTAAAAGTTACTAATTAACATGCATGTTGTTTGTTTATTTCATACCAACCAACAGTTTCTTAGCAGCTGGACAAAGCAGGGCTTCATGGTAAACAGCCCAATGAGCTGTGGACAGGAGCTCAGCTGTGTCGTCCTGCTTCCTGTCTTTAAGGTAATGGCTTCCAGACTCAGACGTATAGACTCGTTGAATTTCTGGCAAGAAAGTGAATATGTGTATTTTCAAAAGTGTAGCAAGTACACATGGTGTGTAGTGGGTATACATTATCAAGTGCTCTTATCACTGGAGTCTCACAGTGATAAACATTATTAAGTAGCACTCAGGGAGGGTGATTTATTTCAAGAGTTCTGCCATCATCTTAGCATATTATATACACTGTATATCAACATATGCTCACACAACATAAAGTAATCTTGGGACAGCCTGAGTAGCAAACATGGATTACCATGTGTTGCTCGCAGTGTAAATAAAACTCAGCAGTAACGTGACTTACAATTCAAACCCAATATCATGCTAATCTTTAATATGTCATTTGTATTGAGTTCTGAATCTGTCAGAAAGATTGCAGTTGCACCACCGAACCAGCCCAACACTATAGTCTGGATTCATTGCTGCCTGTGTTGCTGCTGCACAGCTTGTTGAAAATTAATCTCAGCCTGTTTAGCATCAGTCATGGCCTCCAAACCATTATTCAAAGCCAAACAAGATTCTCATAAACAGTCTTATGCTTTTACAGCCAGTGTATAATGGTTCAGGATGGGGTTTTTTTGTGCTTACAGAAACAATGTCAGGATTACAAAGCAAAGAATAAAATCATATTTGTGGTGCCTCATTTGTTTTTCTGGGGTGAGAATCAAATGAAGCCTGCCATTCATATCAGCAAAATGGTTGTGTATGTAAACACACATGTACCTCTGCAGCCAAGTCAAGTCAAGTATATGTGTGTTAGGTGATGTCTGACAGGTGTGTATGTGTGTGTGTGTGTATTAAGCAGCCTGTCACAGTGGGCAGACAGAGGAGACTCCCAGTTGTTTACTCCAGAAGAAAAATGGGGACTGAGAAGTGTGCAGGGCGGATAATCAGCCGTCGCCTTAATTCCTCGCTGTGAAAGTGTGTCTGCTTCTCTGAAACTTGTTGTCAAAAGCCTCTCTGAGCCGCCCCTCTGGCCAGCCATGACTTTGTAATGTCAGGAGAAAAGATTAGAGCAAAAGGATGAAAAGAGAGGAACAAAAAGATGGAAAGAGGAGACAAGAAGTTAGGCAGCGAGACAAAAGGGAGGTGAGGTGTGGAGACGTGTGGGGGAGGCCTCTGCTACTGTATGGCGGCTCGGTACAAGCAGTTAGTGTAAAGGGGGATTAGAGAAGGCAGGAAACTAGGTTGGAGGATGAGTACTGAATTAGAACAGGACCCCTGAGAAGGAGGAGGGAGGAGAGAGAGGGGGAGGGGTGGGGCAGGGAGGAGGAGAAAAGGGGAGACATGGAGCAGGACAGAAATAGAAGACAGGAAAAGACACTGCTCAGCCTGGCGGAAGAGGAAAGACAAAAATAGAGAGGGGAGGGAACAGATGGATGGAGGGAGAGGCAGTGTGAATGGAAGGAGGTGAGAAAGGAAAAGAAAGAAGCATGCATCACTTGCATTGTGAGGACAGCACTCCTTTCTATGGCCTCTGGTTAAAGAGGACACTGAGGTATTTAACTTGATGACTAAGTTGTGTGTGCACAAACAAAAAAACTTTTTATTTCATTAATTTTTAAGAAGATTCATGAAGCTGCATAAAAAACCCATTCAGTTTTATAAATCTCAATCACTGTGAAAGTGGGTGCAATGTGCTACAGTCAGTCAGTGTCACACAGAGCAGCTGCACAGAGTGTCATACCTGCTATTTAAAAGGAGTTTCAAACAAATTTATCACATATATTTTCATTCTCAGTCATCACTGTGAACTCATTTCCCTGGCATCTAAGTGTTAACCAATTTAAGCCTACCAGAAACCATAGTTGCCAAAGTCTATGCCTGTCATTTTCTACCCAAAATAAAAATCTAAATGTTACTCATATGATTTTCTTAAATTACATGATAGTAGACAACTTAGAAAAAGATTTTAAGAAAGAAAAAAAGTTTGCAAGTGCTTCCTGTCACATGACATCATCGACTTCATGCCCCTTTCTCCCGAGAACATGATGGGAGCAAAACCTCACAGAGATAATTTTCTTTAAATTATGATGTTTCCAACCCTGACATGTATATATGTATTTAATCATAGTCTCATGAATAACCCACAAAAAGAATTTTGTACCTGGGATGAATAGTTTTTTGTTTATGGGCAAATTTGTGCAAGCGGCAACTATAGTTGCAGGTGGGCACATAGCTTGTAACTAACATGGGAAAACACTGTTTGCAATATTGCTCATAAATTACTTATTTTAAATAGTAGAATGATGAACAATGGCTCATTTTAATCCTCTTAGATGACCTTTTCTAACTATATAAGGACAGAGGTGTTCTAAAGCCTCATGTCCCTAGATTTTGACACCTTCACACACCTCATCTCTATGTTCGCACTTTTCACATAATAATCAGGAACCAAAAGAATAATCATATTGTTCATTTATTCCTTTGGTATTCTGTAGCAGAGGTCGTGGCCATGTTGCAAGATTCTCACACTTTGACAAACATTACAGTTGTGTCTGAGTCTGAGATGAACACCCATGATACAGGATTATGGTATATTATATATATTATATATATTGTCATTATAGGATTCGAACCAACAACCCTATGATCATTGGCTGACCCCATCACTACCTGCCTGGGCCAATAATTTATATCCATGTACAGTTTATATCATTTCCTCAAGCCAAACTGAGGAGATACAATGGCAGATTATGCATTGTTGACAGATTGTGCCATTGTGTCTGGTTTAGACCTTGATACAAGGGATGTGCCCAACTATAGTTGCCAGTCATTAAAATGCTGTTTTCTTCAAAGAAAAGTACAAAATGGAAAAAAATCATACATAACATGATTGTTAGTGACTCAACTCACACAATCATATGTATGAAACCTTTGAAAAAAAATTGGGCATAAATGGGTTAAACAAGTTGCTCATTGACCAAAACCAAGGTCTTTGTAATACCAATGCAGGTCCCAAAAGGTTTAGCAACTCTCAAACTAGAAAGTACTCAGCTGTAATCCAGCTGTACTGATGCTATAGACTGAACACTGTTGCCCTCTTGTGGTGAAATAGCAACACACTCTTGTGAAAGCATTCACCTGTTACGACAGATAGGGATTTCAATGGAGTTGTTTGGACAACATTGCAAAAAACTTGAACAAACCTCAATGATTAAAAGAAAAATCATTACAGTTATTATTAATGGTAACATGATGGAATTCTGTCCCAAAAATGTCGTCCCCATATCTTATAATCAGCTAATGTTTTAATGTAACTTTGTCACATTTCACCAAACCTGCTTCTCAGCTTCTTTAGAAAGAAACTAAATTATACAACCTTCCAACTTGTGGGATTGAAGCTGGAGCGCAAACTTTAAAAAGTCAGAATATCTTCACCTCTGCTGCTTTGATTTGGACCATTTTTCACCACTGTGAGTCCGCCACCTTTATGGAAGTGCAATGCTAAATCACTGGGGTATACCCTTTAATGTTATAGTTCGCCCGAAGCAGTGCTTGACCTGGGCCAGCAGTACAGCTTCCTCCTGGTGAATGCCAGCGCTTGTATGTCTGTGGCTAAAAACCTAATCAAGCCAAAATGTAAATGTCCTGGTTGAAATAAAACTACAGTCATGCTTCCTTTATTTATAGTTTTGTCCTTTCCTGCTGCCTGAGGATATTCACACTGTTCTCTTCCAGCACTCAGATGTTGCAGTGACCTGTGTGAGCTACACTTTGAAGACAGGCCTTTTCTCTGCTGCTGTCACGTCATATTACTGTGTCAGGCTGATGTGACGCACCTGATGAAACCAGACGCATGGATCACATGACCCTCTGCAGGTCTTTATCATATTGTGGGGGGAAGGGGAGATTCTCACACACCTATTAAAATGATGATGTTATGATGGACTACAATTCCCAACATGAAAAAAACTTGTTTAATATTGACTGAAATCCTCAAGAAAAGCAAGGCTGTCAATCATTTTTTGATTACATATAATGCACAATATTTACTTTCTGCTAAAGGCTGCAATGAAATGAAAGAAATGTTAATAATAACCCCAAAATTCAAAGCCCCTCATTCACACACACAAAAACTAACCATGACACTGCAGCTGTCAGTGATGAAGCAAAACGACAGTGAATTAATACGTACAGGTGAGCTTCACTGATATATTAGTTGCCAGTTTTATTGGTGGATGTTTGGAGAAAATGATGTTTGGGGTGATTTAGAAATGAAGCTGAAAGTTCAATAAAGAAGATGTGTGGCTACTGGTGTGCAGTATCTCTACATCACTCCCACTTTTCCACACTGTCAAATGCACCCCATTCATAGTTTCACCATCACTTCAATGGCCCAATCATCTTCTGGCCCGCCTTCTCCAATCAACCAATCAGCACCTCTCCCCTGCTCTTTAAAAGTCCATTACTGTTTCTTATTCCATCTTTCAGACCATTTTTTGTAACCCTCCTCTTCCCCATCTCCTCTCATCAGGAGCATCCTTCTGGTCCACCATCATCATCATCAACTTTTAACAAGCTTAGCTAATTGGCTAACCACAGTTTAGTTAATCCTTTAGTTGACCATTTGCAGTTGTTGTATATAAAAAAAATAATAATTAAAATGTACAGTCCATTTATTCAACTACTGTACTTTAGTACCATTCAGAGGTACTAGTACATTACTGAGTATGGTACTGCATCTCAGCTACTTCATACTTCTACTTCACTACATTTAGGAGGGATACTGTTTTTTTCCCCCACTGCATTTACTTTTTTAGTAGCTGTAAGCACTAGTAGCTTCTAAGTTCACTTTTCCCCCAAACAAGAACAGGTGCTAGTTCCGGGCTGGTGCTAGTCCTGGTGTTAGTTGGTTCAGATCCCGTTTCTCCTATGAACCGGTTTGCTTTTCCACTGGCAAGGAGCCAGGTTGGGGCCGCGTCACGTAAAAGGTCAGTACATCACTGCATAGGTTGCTGGTTCCCAACAACCGGCCGCTAGGAAGCTAGTCGCTGTTAACAAACTACTGTTACCCT
>OOFC01018951.1:5539-26208 GCA_900323345.1 Pseudochromis fuscus
GTTGTAATTTTTTTTTTTACATAACCATAACTAAATATATTTTTTGGTAAAGCAGTTGCAGTTACCTGTAGCTAACTGTGTAGTGTTATAATGTCTGAGCTGAGGTAGTTATTGTCTAAGTCTTTCTCAACAATATACTCTCTTTTTAATTTTTTATTAAAGAAAAGTATAAACTTTTTTTTGTTTATCCTTGTTATTATCAAAGCAACAATGCTAAAACAGTTTTGATACAGTTTCTGTGAATTCACATCTTCTCTTTCACTTTCTCACTCACTATCTTATTATTTTTCTTTCACACACACAAACAGTCATATGGGTTTCATTCACATGCACACCTTCACTGTTTCATACTTCAGTTTTGAAAATACAACTCTTATTGATTATTATATGCATTATGTATCAGATACTAGTATCATATTTTGTTTATTTGCTTTCTCTCTGCTGTTATATTTTGTTACATTATAATCTGAGGGGCACCTAATCTTATATCATTGTACTCACTCAAAGCTGACACACATATATAGTTCAATCAGTACACAATTTTTTCCCCACATTTCCATGTTTATGTGCATACACAGCATATATCAAGGCAATTTATTATCAATCATAAGAAAGAGAATTGACATGATATCCATATTTATTGTGCGCCACATGGTAAGTATCCTGGTTGTTGTTCTTTCCAAAGCCAGACTCGATATACTGACCACCAGTCTAACTGACTTCCTTTCTTTCTTGTTTTTCTCTTTCATGTGCCCCTCCCTTGTTGCTTCGTGCTGTTCCTGTTTCCTCCCTGACCTCCGTCCAATCCTAACTCACCAAATAAGGTAAGAAAAAGTTTTTACCTGCATTTTTCACACATGCCATGTCAAACACATACAGAAATACAAACCTCCACAAGCAGGACAGATTACTGATTCACTGATGGCTGAAAGTCTCTACATCACCGTACAGTAACAGGATTCAATCACAACCTGCAGCAGTGATTTGTTGTGGCTTACAGCAGTGTCCAAACACCACGCACTGGCACTGAGTCAAGCAGTTAATCAGATTTTCCACAAGCCAAACATCTGTTCACATCCTTTGCCAAACACACAACACAACTGATGATGCTTCAATCAAACGTCAGTGGATGCAGTTTTGTGTGACAGCGGGAAAGGCTTGATGTTTAAAACATGGTGTGATTGTTGACTGGGGCTACATATAAGTGCACTCATCATCATATGGGTATTTCCAATTTATTCTGTAGATGCATAGACAATTTTCTCTTATAAAGACCCTCTTTTTTCAGGGTAAGTACTTTACGTTCAACGGGATATTTGTAGGGGGTGAACAGCTCTGCCTCTTAACAAGCTTATTTGGTTTAAGGAAAGTATTAGCAGTGAAGTGCAGCTGCTAAGGTAACTCATGCCAGACTGAAGTTGATGTGTTTATACTGTGTAGTATCTTGGCTTGGAGATCTGCACTAGTATCCATTATATACACATAAGAAAGTATTGCTATACAGTGTTTAAAAAGATATATTGATAAACAAAGTGCAGCACAAAATGATAATCATGTGAAACAGACATAATTAATTCTTAAATAGTTAGTGTATCTCACAGGATACAGTCATTTGACATATAGGTGCATCTATAAAGCATATGTACCAAAAATCCAAAATGGCAGCCTAAGAAGGACACTGGGCATGTAGTGTAGAACATGTTGTTTTTTAAGTCTTTTAATATTGGGTTATTCTTGGTGAAAAATAATAACTGAGATTTTCACCACTTTGATAATCAGTCATTGCAAAACTGTCGATAAAAGGGTATAAAACAAGAATAATCTTTGAGATATATTTTCGTATTGAGGCCTAAACTTTACAGATAATCTATAATAATATTAATAATATAAGAGGAAAATAAGTCAAACTTCAGGAGTGAATCAAAAAAGATCAACAAAGTGTTGTTTCAACTCATTAGGTGTGTTTGTGATTTGTGGTGTGTATTGCAATATATCATGGGATGTTTATATGTTTATATAGTTAACAGTTCACTCGGTATAGCCTATCTGGTGAAAACTAATACAATCTAATACAAAGTCCTGCAATAAATTATACATACATCTTCAGTATTAGAAAGTGATCAGTTCAAAGTTTTCATCATTTTGAATAATGCACTTGGTCTAGTTACACTAAACAGAGGTTCTTTTATCAATTCTACCTTAACTGATATAAATGAATGGGCAAAATATTAGAATCACTCATCAATATCACAAAATACAGCTTTCATAGACTGCAGCTGCCAACAAAATTTTACTCAACACTTATGCAGCTATTTTAATAGATGAACATTATTATTTTTATGCAGGTAGGCTTTATTGCACTGTTGGCTCTTTTATTAGTCTGCAATGGTGAGGTTTAGCTAGAGGTAACTGGTAAACTGAGTGTATGTATAACTGAGGCAGACAAATACTAAAATAAAAGGCTATATAATGAAGGCCAAGGTCACACACTGCAGCTTTAAAACATTAAACTCTACCGATTCAAAACATAAACATCTAGTGTAATAGTCCCAACAAAATCTAAACACACTATACAGTCACTCTGTGTCAGTTTATCGCTTGCTGAAAATCCACATTAACGCCTTAATTATTTTGTGTTTAACAATGACTGTCTGATGATATACTTGTTTATTTGTTTATATTGTGATTTGTCCATGATTTCTTATGTCACCTGTCCACCATGTGTTGTAATAGGCAGCAGCCTGCACAGGATGAGAGAGCAAAAAAAAATAAAAACACCGGTCAGCACTTCATCAGCATTTTGTGTAGAACAATAAATTTTAAGTGTGAATGAAATGCATGTATGTGTACATCAGAATTCCACACTGTGTATGTTCTTTTATGCCTAAAAATATCAGTTTTGGAAATTAATTTGTTTAACTAGCAGAAAAACACTATAAATTTTCATTGAACAAGCATTAATTTCATAAAATAAGCCAAAATGATGTTTTTATCAATCTCTAGACATTTCTTTGCCAGTAATGTACGTTTATAACTATAATGTTAGCATAATACCATATTTTTTTACGTACCAAAACTGAATTATTACTAAGTGCGAATGCAGATTATTGATTTAATAATATTATTTTTTTTATCCAGTGTTACCATTTTTATGTCATACAGCCATAAACCCTCATTGGATGTCCTTCTGGTCCAATCTACTGGTGTTTTTGTTCCAGTGTGCAGTAAGACTGAGAGCAAGAAGGCTGAGGTTTTGTTTTCCTGACTTCTCAGAGAGACCGGCTGCCTCTCCAGCAGCATGCAGGAGCAGCAGTTGGCCGCCTGTGTGGCGCTGTCCACACCAGTGGTGCTGAAAGTAGCTCCCCCGCTCTCCCCCTCCCTCTCGTTGTCTCTCACGCTGCCTCTCTACGTCTCCCTCTGTCGCTCATCTCTATATGGACTGTTGTTAAATCCTAGAGGTTTATTCTGTTAATTTTATTTTTTATCTCCCTTATATTTTAATGAATCATTTCACTATTTGCTGCAGTGAATTCAAGGATTTTGAACGTATTACTTTATTTTTGAAATACATTCTACTGGTCATAGTATCATAATAACAATATGCTACATTCCCCCTGGAATCCAAAGCTTTGTCATTTTTCCAAAACACATTAAAAGTATTTTTGTATAAACACAGAGCATATCTGTTGCCAGAAAAGGAATATTGCTTGGTGCGTTGTTTTTGGAATAAAGGCATCTATAAAGTGCATCTATAAATGCATCTATAGTGTGGCTAAACCTCTGTTAGAATCACTAAGTTGTCGGTAAAATCTATGCAAGTAATTTTCTCCCTGTATCTGTGTGTGCGCGCGCGCGAGGGAGAGGAGACAGAGAGGCATAACGGGTGTAAACGCCTTCCTACGCCATCTGCGCTCCCCCTCCCTGCTGCTTTGCTCTACAGACCTCCATACGGGTATTTTTAACGTAGGCTGTTGTCAGGATTATTTCTCTGAGGCGTGCAGAGAGCTGTGAAGACGTCATGACGTCTGCAGGCTGCACTGGCTTTCTGTGGCCACAGGAAGGCAACGAAGAGCCTTGTCTGCCACAAAGGCATGTGCATGAATGCAGGTACACAGGCGAGAGGATAGATGGATGAACACACATCACTGTATGAGCAATCGTGCAATGATCATCAATTGAGTTACGTGCAAGACACCACGCATTGTCATCTAACATTTGCTATCTACTATCATATAAACTTTTATTTTTCAATAAATAATTCATTGTATAGATTAAATATTTATATTTATAGTTTACAAATAAACATTTTAAAAAATGTTATATGTAATGGGAACGTGTTTATTGAATGGTAATTATTAATATTTCATATGATACACAAATGAGAACGTGAGTAATTTTTCTGTGGACCATACTTCTACGTCACTGCACTGTAGACGTTCACTGAAGCCATGATTGGTGGAAATAGATCTAGTCTTTCCACCAATGGCATCCAGAGCTGTACAAAGAGATCTACTCCGTCTCACAGAGTAGCATCAGCCTCTTAACCGCTACAATGTTCTGCACAGGAGGGGAGGGATGCATAGGCAGACACAAAGCATGAATGTCACTGTTACATATGAGGACGCATCTACATTGGATTATAAACCTTCTATACCTAATCAGCTAAGAAGTTTGGATTGGAGTGAGAAGATAAGGGATTTATGGAGCGAGGAATAATGTGGACCAAACTGCCGACATGGCAGGTGTTTTTGTGGTGGCATCATTTCTTTCTGTTGTGGAGTACAATAGACGGACAGACTCGCTACAGCATCCCGGAGGAGCTGAAACAGGGATCTGTGGTAGGAAATCTGGCCAAAGATTTGGGTTTGGTTGTATCTGAATTGTATCGGCGAAAACTGCGGATAACCTCGGAGGCTGGTAAGCAGTATTTCAGTGTGGACTTGGGGAAAGGAGAACTGGTGGTGATTGATAGGATAGATAGGGAGGAACTGTGTGGGCAAAGACCGTCATGTTTGCTTCCTTTGGAACTGGTTATAGATAACCCCCTACAGCTGCATAGAATTGAAATTGAAATACAAGACACAAACGATAATTCTCCCAGTTTTCTCACAAAAGAGAAAGTGGTGAAGATTGCAGAGCTGGTAAATCCAGGTGCACGATTTCCTTTAGAAAGTGCCCAAGATCCCGATGTAGGCACAAATTCTATACGCTCTTATCTTATCAGTAAAAATGACAATTTCAAACTGACTGTTAAAAACCTCAAGGACGGAAGAAGGATTCCCGAACTGGTTTTAGAAAAACCTCTTGATCGAGAAAAACTGCCTGTACATAACCTGATCCTCACCGCTGTGGATGGGGGAGACCCCGTGCGCTCAGGGACATCTGATATTACAGTTATAGTACTTGACAATAATGATAATGCACCACAATTTGAAAGACAAATTTATGAAGCTAATGTTAGTGAAAAGGCTTCTCCCGGATATGAAATACTGCGTGTTAAAGCTACAGATGCAGACGAAGGACAAAACGGAGAAATTGAATATTTTTTTGCAGAACAAACAACGGATCTGATTTTATCATTATTTGACATTGAACCTTCAACTGGAGCTATTGTTGTCAAAGGAATTTTAGACCATGAAACAAACCCTTTGCATAGATTTGATATAACTGCTAAAGATAAAGGTAATCCTGAGATGGATGGACATTGTGGTGTCGAAATCAAAATAGTTGATGTTAACGACAATGTTCCTGAAATCATTGTCACGTCGTTAACAACACCTGTTCCAGAAGATTCGGCAGTGGGAACAGTTATTGCATTAATAAGTGCAAAAGACCCAGATTCTGGTGATAATGGTAAGGTTACTTTGAGCTTATCCCCCAAATCCCCCTTTAAGTTAAATCCATCGGTGTCCAACCATTACTCAATAGTGACGAATGGGCCACTTGACCGTGAAAAAAATGACCGGTATAGTATTAAGATAAGTGCCACAGATTCTGGAAAACCCCCATTAACGACTGAAAAAACAATATTTGTTGAATTATTAGATGTAAATGACAACCCACCAGTTTTCTCCCAGTCTTCTTATGTCGTTTATGTAAAAGAAAACCATGCTCCTGGGAAAATATTGTGCTCAGTCTCAGCAACTGATCCTGATGCGGGTGAAAACGCTAAAATCTCTTACTCCATACTGGACTCTAAAGTGCAGGACGTTTCTGTATCATCTTATGTTTACATCAACTCAGATAACGGCAGCATCTACAGCATGCACTCGTTTGACTATGAGAAGCTGAAGGTGTTTCAGATTCAGGTTCAGGCAAAGGACCAGGGCTCTCCGTCTCTCAGCAGCAACGCCACTGTCCATGTTTTTATCCTGGACCAGAACGACAATGCCCCCGCTGTTATTTACCCCTCCTCCGCGGTCCTGGGCTCCCTCTCTCATCAGAGGATGCCCCGCTCCGCCAAGGCGGGTCACCTGGTTACCAAGGTGACGGCCGTGGACGCTGACTCGGGCCACAACGCGTGGATCTCCTACAAACTGGCGGAGGCCACAGACGCCTCTCTGTTCACTGTCAATCTGTACACAGGGGAGGTGAGGACTAAACGTGCTGTGTATGAGCAGGACGACTCCTCTCAGAGGCTGCTCATAGAGATCAAGGACGACGGAGAACCGGTTCAGTCCGCCACCGTCACGGTGTCCATCCTGCTGGAGGACGGGCTCCACGAGCCCATCTTAGACATCCGACAGAAAGCGGCCGAGCCCAGCAAGAAAACTGGGAGAATCACCCTTTATTTGATTCTGTCTCTGGCCTCGGTGTCCGTGCTGTCTCTGCTGACTTTTCTCATCTTAGCGGTGAAATGCATCAGGAACAGCAGAAGCAGCGGGAGCTGCTGCATGAGACGGAGCGACTGTGATGATTACAAGAACCCCAACAGAAACCTGCAGATTCAGCTCAACACTGATGGACCCATAAAGTACGTGGAGGTCCTGGGAGGAGACATGTTGTCTCAGAGTCAGTCGTTCAGGTCGTGTATGTCTCCAATGTCAGAGTACAGTGATTTCACTCTGATTAAACCGAGCAGCACCACAGACTTTAAGGAGGTGATCAGTGTCCTGGATGCGTCTCTACCTGACAGCACCTGGACCTTTGAGAGCCAGCAGGTGAGCAGTAAAGCAGAAAGCACCGTGTGGAATTGTTTCTGTTATATTGGAATCAGAATTCTTGAAATTTTCCTTTTGCCCTTTTTTGCTTGACTGTGAATATCCATAGTGTGCACTTTCATTGCTAGCCTGGTTAGCAATGATGTTGCAATAACATTGCTCTGCTAAAAAAAAGTGGCTCGGTAAAGTTTATGTCAACTGGAAATATGTTAAACATTTTAGCTTTAGTAAAAATACTGTCAAAGTAATCTCATGCCATAATATACTAAGACAAGTTAGAAAGTCATTATTATTATTATTATTACTCTGTCATGCTTTTGTATGTTAATACAGTAAAAATTAATTATTATATACCTTCACCTTTACCTAACAAAAACATATTGTCAATTTCATGGAGCATCAGGCTTAATAACAATTTCTATTTCCAGCATCCTTTGTTTCAATTCAATTCATTTTGTATCATTTCAATTTATTTTCTATTTTATATATTTATTAATGTGATCTTCAAAAAACACATAGGCTACTTAAATGTTCTTTCATCCATTGCCAGTATCTTCTTTCTCATTTAGCTTGCATATACTTTATAACAGTTGTGACCGAAAACGACTTAACTTTATCGCAGTTCGTTCCCCTTGGATCTTTTTTTGGACATCCTGTAAATTTGGGCTTGTGGGAAACTAGTGTGGAAAGCACGCCCCCATGCGGATACACGTGAAATTGTTTTAAATAAAACCTGCTTGATCCTCCGCTGTTTTGAGGAGCGCTTAATGAGACCACGTGACTCTCTGTATACTTTTCTTTGATTATGTGATACGAAATTTTCCACAGTCTTAAGGTATCGTTACATTGTGCTACTCAGCTTCCATTGTCCTCTCAAACTTTGAAAGAAAATTAAGTTGATACTGGCCTGTCAGTAGAAGTGGAGTCAGTGAAAAGTTTTCACTGTGTGTGTGTGTGTGTGTGTGTGTGAGTTGTGTGACACTGCTGGTCCAGCCCTGTCTCCCAATGAGAGGGAAGGGCCCCATGTCCTCTCCCCGCCCATGAGCAGAGTGAGGCGGAGGAGACAGAGCAGAGAGTTTCAGTGGAGGCTGAAAATACTTTGATTTTCACCCTCGTTTTTTTCTTTAATGGTGGACGTCATGATCACATCAAAACTTCACATCGCTCTGTTCTTCAAGTGGAAATGTTTACATTCGAGCTTGGTAGCCTCGTTTTGATACTAATATGGATACGTAACGGTGAAAGAAAAAGTTAGAAACTTTCCCGTTCCGCGATCCTCGGAGCGCAGCACAATGGACTCCAGACAGAGGAAGCGCTCCGGAGGAGGGAGGCTGTGGAGGATTTACTTTTATCTCGCCTGCGTCTCCTGTGCGTCCGCTCAGCTCAGCTATTCCGTATCGGAGGAACTAAGCCCGGGCTCTGTTGTCGGGAATATCGCTAAAGATCTGAGCCTTTCTGCTCAGCGGATTGTCCAGAGGAGACTGCGAGTGGTTTCTGAGTCAACAACGCAGTACTTCGAGGTAAAGCAGGCTACCGGTGATTTAGTTATTAAAGAAAAAATTGATAGAGAGCAAATGTGCGAACTGAGTTCAACGTGTTCGCTACACCTTCAAATACTTCTGGAGGATCCTTTAGAGATTCATCGCGTGGTTGTGGACGTTCTGGATGTTAATGACAACGCACCGCAGTTTTCAACCAGCAACATTTCTCTGGAGATATCAGAGGCGGCAGCGCCGGGCACAAGGTTCCGTCTGGAGAGCGCACATGACCCAGACGTGGGTACCAACTCTTTACGCACGTATCATCTCGCAGCAAATGACTTCTTTATATTGAATGTGGAAACTAAAAGTGACGGCAGCAAGTTTCCAGAGCTAGTGGTGGATAAAGCTTTGGACAGGGAGACACAGGCCTCGTTTCGCCTGTTGCTCACTGCAGTGGATGGAGGTCAGCCGGAGAAATCTGGCTCAACACTCATGCTCATTAAAATTCTGGACGTAAATGACAATGCGCCCGTCTTTGACAAGCCTGTGGAGAATGTTAGACTATTAGAAAATGTTGCACGAGGCACTTTAGTAACGAAACTAAACGCGACTGACGCGGATTCAGGTAGCAACGGAGAAATCTCATTCCTGTTTAGCAAATACACACCGGAACGTGTTCTCAAACTTTTCAGTGTGGATTCTAAAAGCGGAGAGATCCGTGTGAAGGGTGATGTGGATTATGAGAAAGCCCCTGCCTACCACATCACAGTGCAGGCCAGAGATGGTGGCTCTCCAGCTATGGAGGGTTCCTGTAACGTCATAGTGGAAATTGTTGATGTGAATGACAACGCACCGGAGGTGACACTGACGTCACTGACCAGTCCCATCAGAGAAGACTCAGCACCAGAGACCGTGATAGCGCTCATAAGTGCACGTGACCTGGACTCTGGTGTCAATGGGGAGGTTACATTAACTGTCCCACCAGGTTTGCCATTCAAACTTAATTCTGCTTTTGGCACACATTACAGCCTCATCACTGCTGGCAACTTGGACCGGGAGACTGTCCCAGAGTACACAGTGGTCATCAAAGCCACTGATGCCGGCTCCCCTCCCCTTTCATCACAAAAAACCTTTGTGGTGAAGCTGTCTGATGTGAATGACAATGCCCCCACCTTCTCTCAGCCATCATACTCTGTGGACATCCCAGAAAACAACGCTCCCAGTGCCCCCATTGCTGCTGTTTCTGCAACTGACCCAGACCTCGGTGACAATGCTCGCATCTCCTATTCCATCCTTCCCAGCATGGTCCAGGGCTCACCAATATCTTCTTATGTCTACATTAACCCAGAGAGCGGCCACATCTACAGCATGCGGTCTCTGGATCACGAACAACTAAATGCTTTCCGTATTGAGGTGCAGGCCCGGGATGCTGGGGTGCCCCCACGGACAACCAACGTCACTGTGCATGTGTTTGTGGTGGATGTGAATGACAATGTACCAGTGATCGTACACCCCTCCGTCCCAAAAGACAAAAGATTGCAGCTCACTGTGCCTCCATCTGCTGGCCCCGGGCACCTCATAAATAAACTGGTAGGGGTAGATGCAGACAGTGGGCACAATGCATGGCTGTTTTACTCAATCGCCCCAGGACCAAATGCTGGCATGTTTCGCATTGGGGCACACAGTGGGGAGCTCCGCACAGCTCGCAAGTGGGCAGAGGAAGAAAGTGGCTCTGCTTATGACATCATGGTCATCATCCAGGATAATGGTGACCCACCAAAGTCCAGTTCTGTGAACATTACAGTAACTGTGGATGAGAAGGGCACAGCCAACGAGCCTCCAGCAAACACTCACCACACACACTTCTACCATCGTACTGGGATGTCGGATATCACTTTGTACCTTATCATCTCACTTGCCTGTGTATCAGCTGTGTCCTTTATCACATTTGCTGTTCTCATGGTGCGCTGTCTAAGGCACCGTGGCCCAGGGCTGGGAGGCTCTGATTGCTGCTGCTATGGTCGCCATAGATCCAGCCGCTACCATCAGAGACCCAGCAAGGACCTGCACCTGCAGCTCAACACTGATGGACCCATACGATATATGGAGGTCGTGGGAGGCCCCCAGGAGCCACACACACGCACCTATAGACCCTGCTATTCCACCATATCTAGCCGAAGTGACTTTGTATTTATGAAGACACCCATGCTGAGTCACAACAACACACTCAACATGACGCTCAGCAGGAAGCACCTTATGAACTCAGCCAGTGAGGTGAGGGATTTATGAGGAGACCAAGTATTGCTCTGGTGGGATAAGACCAACATAAGGGTTACAGTGTGGATATGGAAGTTTTGAGAATTCATGAATATCTTTGCTTTGATATGATATTGATGTATCTGTGAAGTAAATAGATCAGTGACATTGTTTTGATGTACTGACTCCCAACAGTAGAGTAATAACCAAAATATCCTCAGTCACGTAGCTCTGCAGCATTTCATCCTAACCCCCACTTGTTTTAGCTGGAGGATTCTTCTCTCTACATGGTGAAAAGGCTGTTAGAGCTTTGTTGTCCTACTAGACAGGTTTTGGCAGAGTGAAAAACAGCTTAATATTTAATCTGACTCGAGGCTATGTGTGGTTGCTATCTCTGACTTGGGTGACAGGGAATGCTGTTTTTTATGGATAAGGGGAAAAGCTGGTTGAATATAGCTGAGATGGTAAGGAAGGGGAAAAGGGGAAATATAATTGCTCCCAACAGATGGAGAGGAGGAGACAACCAGATGAAAATAGGTCCTGCAGAGTTGGCTCAGTAGAATGGCTGTGAGACAGAGGGGAACAGGATGACAGGGAGAGAGATGGGGGCGGGAGTGAAGAAGAGGAAAAGGACAGAGGAAAGAAAATGGTAAGAAGGGTGGAGGGAGAGAGGCAAAGAATAAAGCAGTAGCTGAAAAACAGGAATTCATGGGGTCAGTGGCCTGACCCCTGACTTCCTGTTATCCTCTGAACTTTTGGTGATTGGTTCCAGGACTCGGCATCACACGAGTGAGGGTGCTCTTACTTACTGAGTGTGTAACTCTAACTTTTCACATCCTCCTTTGTGTGTGTTCAGAGCAGGATTTGAATGAAGCCTGACTAGATAAGGATCACATGTGTTAGACAAAGACAACTCATTTAGTAGTTTAATGTAAAGGAAGCACTGTGAGGGGCTGACAGTGCTCTCATTTAGATGATTCACTGTTTTGGAATTTAGTGAAAGATCACTTTTTTCTTCCTTGATCCGTTTATCCTCAACATTCATCCTGTGTCATTTCGTGTTTAATGTCGAATTTATGATAAGAGGTTTTTATTTTTTAGTCTCTACTCTGTCTACTGTCTAATACCCAAATTTTCCCCCTCTTTGTGATGAGTTTGTAGTTTGTAGACTGCACTGAATTAGGTTGTCCCTGAGGTCAGCAGGGTACCATCTGTCTCCCTGCTCTAGTGACATGTGTGCAATGAGGACGACAGAGGAAAAGAGATGGAGGGATGGATAACGGGAGAGGAAGGATGGGTTCGTGCACGTGTGCCACAGGGACAGACGGCACAGGCTGTAATGGCTTCAGTGCAGCAGCCATCACTGTGGGTGTTTATGTGCTTGTATGCATGAGATTGTGTGTACAAGGCACGAGGCCCTCCAGTAATGTGTAATTTTAGAAGGACCCTGGGGCCTTAGTGCCTTCCCGTTGCCGCTCTTTGTATCCTCTATTCATTTGCAGTGTGCTGTTTTGGCACATTTTACTTAACCATGTGCTAGCATATAAAGTTTGGGGGAAAATAATGGCATGTTGAAGACTGTTTGACTCACTATAAGTTTCAAATTATTACTTGCCTCTTCCATTTTTTTAGTTTATTGCATGTCGCAGGATCCCAATATCATCTTTTTTAGTCTGTGTTTGGTTTATTGGAGTTGGCACGTGCACTGAGTCAGGCCAAGTGTTTTGTAAATATACTTTTTTTATGGATGATAAAGCTGCACATGCGACAAACTGGCTCATGCGGTTCAGTGAAACTGTCCTCAAGGGTTTTGTCAGCTGAGTCATGATGATTGTTTAAGGGAGAGGAATATTAAAGTCAAACACCATGCATTGTGCTTTTCCACTGCGTCACTGCTAAGCGTATAATGAATTAGTATTGTCATGGGTTTCAGCATTTTAAAGGTTAAACATCCTGCATTCTACCTTGCCATTTCTGAGTCCAGTTTTCTCTGAAGGTGATTGGCACACATTATGATGTGGTAGCTAAGGAACTCAGCCAGGTAGTAATTCAACCTTGAGATCCCTTAAAGCCCTTTGATTCAACTTAAAGATGTGAGGAAAGCAGACTGACAGTGTTTAAAGCTCCCAGGTTAGTATGACAGAGGGATGAGAAATCTGACCCACAGAGCTGTAATCCCTTCATCTATCTCTGCCTTGGCAGAGTCTCATCTCCCCTTAAACTTAACTTGTGCTCTGTCAAAAAAAAAACATTGCTTCCATGCCTTACATCTTTTTCTTTCGTGACTTATTTCAGAAATGCTCTGTTAACTGGAGATGAAGTCAATTCGATTTTGATACTTGTAAGATAAACAGCTGGCTTGAGCATAGTTTTTGCTGGGAACTGCTGTCTTAACAATTATAACTTAACAACTCAGCAACTTGAAGCACTTTTTGAAACTCTCTGATTTTAGTCGTGCATTCCTGTTACTATTACGTGTCTGTTTGCACCCAGTTGTCCATAATGAAGCATACAGAATAACAGTGTGAAAGGTGTTTCCCTTCAGTTTGCAATGGGCTGCAATATTCCACCACAGAGCTTGTTCCCCTGTTCTCCCACATGCCTACAGTGGGATCCGACCTTGGAAATGGCGAGCGTGTGTCTGTGCATGTGTGTGGTGAGAGCGAGTCACACAGCTGGAATGCTGGGCCTCTCTGTGGATGTTTGCCTCCACTCACTCCTGATCTTTTCCTCTCTCCACAACTCAGACAGACTTAACATGCCCACGCACACAGACGGTCTCTGCATCAATTTTTAGACTTATAAAAAATCTACCAAGCTCGGCTTTAAAGGAGGATAAGAGTTCAGATATGCCCTCGCCTTCTCATCTTCACCCACTATTTCATGTTGTAATAATAACAACTTGTGAGTTCTGACATTGTAGTTTGTTATGATACCATCACCGAGCAACCATGTCTTTATGTGTCTCTTTTTTTTTCTTTTTCTGAGTAACCATCACTGTGAATGAATCTTTTTGAAAACCACACTTGAATTAAATTTACTGACAGCTATTTCACCTCTATTCTGCATTATAGGGATGTTTAGTGATTTTACTCCATCACTTCATCATCATTCACACTTGTTCCCCTCGTAGTGTTCTTCACAGAAACCAAGCAATGTATCACAGTCCCTACGTTTACCTCCTCGACTTTGCCTGCATAGATACTGAACACAACTGACTGTATTTCCTTGTCTGTTCTGCATGTGTGTTCAATAACTTTACATTTACTGGTGCATTTATTCACTTTTTGGCCTATATCCTAATGGATTCTTCAGTCATGATTGTGACCAGTTTATTCCACAACAGCATTCCTGCTCCGTAGGTATTTTTGGTGGATTCTCTCTTCTAGTTCGCTCCCCTGCTCTCTTGCTTCGTTCCATCATTCCCTTGGGTAGGACAGCTCTTTTAATAATACAGCACATCATCCTGCTGGCCTCACTCTCCGGGGAGCTCTTGTGTCGATTAGGCAGCAGAATCTGGAGCCGAGCCAGGGCTCTATTCACCGCATCACTGCACAACAAGAGAGGTTGCGAGAATGGGGAAAGAGCAGGAGAGATGGAAAAGACATGGTGACATGACCAGGGAGGTAGAGATGGACAAGAGTGAAGTGGACTTGAAGGCATTAATAGAGAGTAGCAGGGAGCATACAGAGATGGGAGAGGCTTTTATCACTGCTTTTTCTCAGTAAAGTTTTGGTAGCAGGATAACAAACTTGCTTGTTTTCCAAGGACTTTCTATGTCCTCAGAACAGTGTGGGAAGCTAATCAATCTTTCCCTCATGGTCCAGTGAATTCTGTATTTTAGACTGACCTTTATGACTGTCATCCACTGAGATAATTCCTTTCAGATGTAAGGACTTTGGATGGCCTATCCTCATCCTCTGGCTTCAGGGGTGCATTTTTCTGATTGCTGATCGCCCACTTAACTGATCATGCAGTTGGAACTGTCTGACTTTTGTTTGTTTGTTTGTTTTAAGTCCTGTTTTTATAAGCACAGCCCCAGTTTGTGTGTGTGTGTGTGTGTGTGTGTGTGTGGATCATCATGGACGCCTGAGCATACAGATATTCTCAGCCATCTGTAACCCTTTGTTGAGCTTCACTGAAAAATCTAAAATGTTTTCCAATTCAGACCATCCCACAGGAGGACACACACACACAGACATACACCATCACACACAGACACGTCAACCACAAAACAATATCATAACGTGACGTGCACCTGAGAAACATCCCGCCGTGGTTGCAGTGAAACATACATTTCATGTTGCATCTTCTGTTCTCTTCACAGCAAAAGCCCCCCAACAATGACTGGCGCTTCACACAGGGACAGAGACCCGGGCCGAGCGGGTGAGTAAACCAAGGCGCACACACACACACACACTTACACACACTCACACCGTGCTAAAATGCCCAGTAATATCAAGGCCATGTTGTTGCTTATCATGAAAGACAATGAGGTAAGAAGGATGAGGAAGGAAAAAAAGAGGGGGGATGGTAGCGAGCACTGTAACCATAACAACATCCTGATTGTGAGGTACTGATGACATTAAAGTCGTAATGTAACATCTTAATGTTGCTATTAATTTGCAGTGATGGTGAATTTATGAGCTGCATTTAATGACATGATTGTGCTCAGTGAATTTAGACTCCTGAGATCCACCCCTGAACAAGCATCTCTGCCTGTTTCCAGGCTGCTTTATAAAATGGCTGCCGCAGCTTCCACTCCCCCTCCCCCTCCCCTGCTGTTCCTCTCCTCTCTGCGCTCCCTGAGCCAGTGCGCCATCACTCAGTACTACTGATGAGGGATGGTGACCAGAGCTAAGTGGGGGGATGGGATATAGTGTATATATCCTGCTCGCTCTTCTCTTCATTTTCTGCCATCTGAGCGGTTGTAGTGACAGGTTGATTTGAGATTATTTTTCAATAACTTTCCTTTTAAACTGCAACAGGAACAGAAATGTGTTTTTTCCCTCTGTTTCAGTCGTGTGGTTCAGTGAGCATGTGTGTTGATGGTTGATCATTGCTATTTGCCCATGTTGTGGAGTGCGTGCAGTTGAGAGTTTTCACAACAATGATTGCACAACACGTTCTGTGAGTCAAGGCTTCTCCCTGAAACACACCAGCTGGGGCAAAAAGCTATGCTGTCAGGAAAATGTTTGGCACAAACACAAGCCACTGCACTTTTAGAAAAACACAGGGGTTATGAAGACATGGGACATGATTCATCTTAGAACAAAATCTAAAAGAAAACTTCAATTCTGTAGCATTTCAAATGGATATGACACAATCAACACTGAGATGAAGAGCACAGTATCTGAGCATTTTCCTTTTCTTCAGTCAAATATACAATGGTTCTTTCAGACTGTATAACTTGTTGTGTTTTTAGTCCCCACATGCCGTACGGTACACACATACGATGGACGCCGAAGAATGGGACAAGGTACAATTTAGACCTAGGCATTGTATAATCACTTTCTGTCCTTAGCAGCTGATCCGGGTCTGTTTTTGTAAGCCACTGTTCAGTGCAGGAGGGATTTGATCAGCTAATAAGGACAGAGAGTGACTAAAATCTCTTAGGTAGTGCACTGCAGTTGAGTGCTGTGCTGTGTGTAGATGTACCTAACCCATAGCTTCTGTTAGTCTCCCTAAAAGTTTGATGGGGTTTGTTGATCGATGTGCATAGGCCACAATGCCTGCTGTGGCGTAGAAAGGATTGTGACACTTTTGATTTTGTGTGCAGTGTTTTTGTAGACTTGCCATGCCTTGTATGTGTGCTATACATATAGTCATTACTGTCTGAGAGCTCTTCCTTTCTCTCCTTCTAGGAGACTGGCTTACCATGCAGTGTCGCCTTTGATGTATGTCTGTGATGGTTGTAGCTCAACACCACCACATGCGGCTTTTTCTTGTGATTTGGAGGACAAAGAAAACACCTGTCTCATGTTTGATTTTTAAAAATTGCCTTTTGTGGGGTTGAAAACTTCCCCAATGAAGTAAACAAGTCAAACCCTTTAGGTCAACTGATGTCATGTACGCCATGTGACCTAAATTAGGTCTTATGTTAATGTGTTGAATGTTCTCAGAAAAAAAGAGAGCCATCCTTGAAGATAAAACATGTCATGTAAGGTTGTAGAGGAAAAAAACAATAGCCCCATCTGACCTGAGGACACCCCGCTGGACCACAGTGTACCGTCTTTCCCACAGGAAGTGATAATCCTGGACACAGGAAACGCTTAACACAACCGCAGGATGTGATAAGTACAGACAGAGACGCTAATTTAGCATAAATGAAGCGTTCCTTTTTATCTTAACTTACATGAAGAGGCACAAAATGGCTGCCCTCGCTTTACTGAGCGTGCTCTTATCCAGCCTGTTTCTCATTGGCCGCCTGGCACCAGACGTACGTGTTTCTCTCCCTCGGTCTCTCTCTGGCACTGGACTGAAAACCACTTCAGAGTTTTGGCAGTGCAATCTGGCAACCTGTGTTCAAACAGAGCCAAGTTTTTGTGTTAGAATCCTTTTTCACTTTTTACTCTCGTTGTGTCCTTCACATTCTCTCAATTCCCCCGGAGCAGACCAATTTGTCCGAGACTTTTTTAGTTGCGTTTAAGCAGAAAAGAGTGTTCTTGTTTACATCCTGTGTATTCAAACACAGTATCTGCTGTGCAAAGTCTTCAGGTGCTAAAGGTAATGTGGGTGATGCTTTCAAAAGTAATACTCTGAATACTTTCAAATACCTTCATACACATGGCAGTAAACAGAAAAAAAAGCATAATCTAGCATAATCACCAAGAAAATTACAAGAGTTCTCCTAAGTATTTTTAGGATTGCTGGTAGGTAGGTTGTTTCCAGCATCTTGGAGAACTTCCCTCAGTTCTTCTCTGGATTTAGGCTGTTGTTACATCTTCTGTGGCTTCATGTATCCCACACTGACTCCACCTTTAGAGCTCTGTTGCAGAACTTCTTGTTCTTGTCATTGCTAAAGATAATTCTTTATAACTCTGGTTGTACGTTTGGGGTTGATGTTATAGGGCAGCATGGATTCACGACTGATAATAACATTTCATCAATAAAAATCTAGTCCTAAAATCTTAATCATCTTAAGTACCTGAAATTGTTTTACAGTGCTGTACATAATGTCTTGCTTTTCTTATGTATTATTACATAATTTGTTTTTTTAGAAAGTAGCGCTTGAGAGCTCACTGTCATCGTATTGTCAGATGTGTCGTTGACTGTGAGCTGCACACCACCACAACTTTTTACCCACGGCCATGAGGTGGTTTGTTAACCAAAACAGTCAAATAAGTAGGATATTTCACATGCTGATACACAGTTTACAAGGTTGAGAGTAGTTAAATATATAGCCAACATGCTGCCATAATGGTAAATGATATTTATTAGGGTTTTTTTTAACATGATATAGTGTACCAGGAGCAATGTGATAGCATAATGCAGTTTTGTGGCAAATTAAAACCACCATGTAAAAAAGATGGAAGCTTCATTAGCACTGTGGGAGCAGGAGCAAAGTCAGGATTAAAACATTGTGACCTACTTGTCAGTTGTAGGGCTGGTATTGGTGTGTCACACGTGTGGGGATGGAAATAAGTAGAGGAGCCTACCAGATCAGGAGGTCTGCTTTTTCCTTTGTTACTCCCTGCATGCAAATTGCAGACTTTAAATAAACCAGCCTTTGAACATTAAGTTTGCCCACATGGAAATGTTCAGTGCTCGCTGAGCGCTGCGTGTGTGACTACACAGACAGCTATTTCCTTTTAAAGGTGGGATCATTAAATATTTAATCAGATTTACTAGACGGTGCAGTGCCCGTGGTCATACCGGCGAGTGTGTGAACATTGTACAGTGAATGTGCAGACATTACTTGCACCGGCGTTAACAAGAGTGTATCTAATAGTGTGCGTTTGTTGGAGACACACCCTGTTTTGTAAACTATACATCCTTCTTGTTATTCCTGCTGAGCTCTCCTCGGGCTGTGTACTTCACCATCAGCTGCTTTGCTTTTACATCATAAACCACCAACTGTCAAGCTGCTGAGCAAAACACACACACAAACACACACACACACACACTGTAATGGACAAACCAACAGTTATTTACAGTCGCTCTGTCCTCGTTCTCTCCACAGGGCAACTGGAGGACCTGAGGTTGCCATGGGAACCGGCCCCTGGCCCCAGCCCCCTACTGAAGCCGAGCAGCTCCAGGCCCTGATGGCTGCAGCTAACGGTGAGTCCCATACCTCGTCATCTCTCTCCTCCCTCCTATCAGCTCATCCTCTTCCTTCCAAACCATTTTATTTCTCTTCTCAATAAAAGTGTAGCCAGAATGTGTGGGTGGTGGCGGTGGCGGTTTGTTTAGCTTCCTGTTTGACTGGAGGGTAACTGGCCAGACTCACTCATTGATAAATCTCTGTCCACATTGATGTTTCCATGTAGTGGATTTGTGCTAATAAGTATCCAGCCTCAGATGATTGTCAGTCAATGGACATAAGTACCTGCAGTTTCTCTGATACAAAACAGCCAGTGTGTTGCATTTCAACACATGACGGAGATGCATGTTTCCACTGTACACACTATTCACATGGTCAGTGTTTTATAATACAATGACCGCTGCTGCTCTGGTTGGAGGGATTCCTATGTAAGATTCCCATATCCCACAGCACATATTCCTGCTCCTGCAGTGATTGTCTAGCCAACACTGACGGGGCACACACAAACAGTGACTCATCTTCAGGCTGTTGCTGTGGAAAGCTTTGTAATCACATGGAAAAAATAGACTGAAAATTGGCTTTGAAGGAAAGCTGAGCAATATCCAATACACAGAAAATGGAGGGACAAACTTGACAACATTTATTGCCAAACAGACTCAAGTCATTGTTTCCAGTGTTATTTCAACACATCATATTTCCCCTCCCTCATTCCCCCGCCTCCTGGACACTGCACCGGACGTTGTGTGAAATTTTTCCATCAGGCGGAGAGAGGAGAGTGTGTGTTCTGGGTCTAAAGCCAGTTAGAACAAACAGTACTGTGATAAATACTGAAGGTCGTTTCTCCTCTAGGCTTAGTAGCATGATGTAGGACCAATTACAGCTTTGCATGATAGGGGGGATTTTAAACAAACATGTCTGTTGTAAACACTTTGGATATTTGGAAGTCAGTCCAGTTTGCATGACAGTTTTCATGTGCATCTGTGTGTGTGTGTGTGTATGTGTGTGTGTGTGTGTGTGCGTACAGGCTGAGAGGAGCTACAGGATGGGGGGGAGGGAGTGTTAGTGTCTCTGGCTCTGCAATGCAGGGGCTGTGGGAGAATTATGAGCTGAGCAGCTACGTCATGCACACACAGAAACAGAGCAAGCCTGATAGCAAACCAGAAACAGAGGAGTATGCTAGTGATGCAGTTCCATCATCCCTGTTATAAACACATCTGTACACAGTCAGTCATTTTGTATCACCTGTTCTGCCTCTCATGTTCATTTGTTTCTGCTGCTTTTAGCTTAGCTTTGCTTCATGTTTGGTTTTTCAATGTTCACACCTCCATCCTTACTACTAATATAAGCTGTAACACTGTCTACACTAAAACCTTCAAATGCTTGTCTAACAAGTTTCATCCCTCTCTCCTCTCCCTCCTCACCCCTTATCCCCCCACTCTGTCTCTCTTCCCACCAGAAGTGAGCGAGGCTACGGCCACTCTCGGGCCTGGCACCATGGGCCTGAGCACC